>JAKSYS010000207.1:0-89148 GCA_022925895.1 Fragilaria crotonensis | reverse complement strand
CACATTGGCGCGAGTGAAGAAATTCCTCGCGAGTACTAGAACTCACGTGAACCCGTCCCGCAGAATGAATCAGGCACTTGAACAGAGAACGGCCTCGCACTCATTGTTTCCAACCAGGTCGAACGAGCGAACCAGTAGGCAACAACGGACTACCCGCACGACGCGTCGACAGACCTGCCACGAACCAGGTCCCTCAATCAGTGTAGGCAAGGACTACGTACCGAGTACGAATTTACGTTAAAGGAGACAGTGGGCACAAGACGAAGGCTGAGCATTCAACATGGCCCAACTGAACCTAGGTGCTGCTGGTATCCAGCTCGGCCCCGGCGGAGGTGTGCCCCTTGGACCGGGGCTACCATTACCGGCTGCTGGGCACGGTTTGGAAGCCCGCACCTACCAGGAGTACTACCTCGAGCGAGGCAATGTCCCGCCACCGGAAAGAGTCGCGGCTTACCTGGCCGGGTACCGTTTCACCGATGTCGGAGGGGCCGGTGTACCGGCACCCATAGCACTTCGTGACTTGACGGTTACCCTCAGTGACCGACAGTCGATGGCCTTCCTGTGCCTGATCCCAGGTGTCGATGGGTTGGGGGAAGTGTCCATAATCCATCGATTTGTCCGCTATATGGATAACTTGGGAGATGACCCGACTGGTTTCAACGACCGAGTATTCGGACTACTCGGGGACCTTCTCCCGTATCAGTATCCCGTCGTCGAAGTTCCAAACACTTCGTTCCACCTGGTGGGCACCCCTGTACGAGTCCCTACTGTGGAAGCGATGACCGCTTTGCTACCAACGTGGGAGGACCCACTGCAAGCTCTTGGTCCCTATGTGGAGCAAGACCCGGAGACGGAAGTGGTCCGTCCCCGCCACTTGCAACTAGTCCCCGGGCGACTAGCGGCCATTCTTGTCCACCGCCGGCGCGTTCGCGCTAAGCAGGCGTACCAGGAGCTCTACGGCGTCATACAAGCCGAAGGAGGACTGGACGCGTACGCTGATGTCCTTGCTTGGTTGCGCGCCGCGTGCACTGCGAGAGGTGGCGGCGGTGCGCAAAACACCGTCCCCAGTGTCATGCACGCGTTCGCACCAATTGTGCACCTTCCGCCGGAGGTGTACGGATACATGGCAGCCAAGGTACAAGGCGACCTGCCGGCCTTAGCAACCCGTGCAGATACAGGGGGCACTACCGAAGCTCTCCTTGGAGCCATCCGAGCACTGTCGGCACCGCGGGGACGGGCGGCGGACGAAGCAGAAGGAGACCCTGGTGCTCGCGAGCCTAAGAGCGTTGCCGATACATATCGTGAGACGTACCGGACACTCCTACGTTTCGGAAATGTGGACAACGTCAATGAGCTAGCGCCAGTCTGGCACCGGCTTGCAAACTGTCACAAGAGCGAGCAGCATGTGGTGCTGACGCAAGAATTCCACAAGGTCTGCATGTCGCGAGGCCTGTCGACCGAATATTACTCTCCAATTGTGACCACTTCACTGAAGCAAATGGTGGTCGGCCTCCAGTTCATTGGGCATGGCCCAGACGACCTGTCGTCCGGGTGCCAACCGTTTTTGGTTTCGTACTCCGGGACAACCAATCACTACCAAGCCGTCGCAGCCGCGGACGAAGGTAACCAACTGGCACGTGGCGACCAGAATGCAAATCTGGCCGACTACAGAGTGATTCGAGAGAAGGAGAAGGTCAAATTCCCGCGCGACGCAACCGAAACAGCGATCACGTTGTGTCGCTACGCGGTGTTGACCCAAGTCCTCTTCCAGGGCACCGGAGCCCGGCATCCGTTCGTGGAGGCAATGTGGGCCACGGCTGTGGGCCTGCAGAACCTCGCCCCCTCAATCACAGAACGCTACCAATCCCTCTCGCGCACACCAGGAGTGGCGCAGACCTACTTTGCACGCATCGTCCGTGCTGTGCAGCTAGGAGTACATGACTATTTTCAGCAAGTGGCGGTCAACGTAGCCGAGAGTGTGTTCGGAGTGGAGCTCCCCAGCTTCGCCTTGATGTTACAGGACCTCAAGCGGGGGACATTCCACCAGTCCACCAACTGGATTGCCATACCCGACGACTACATGGCGGGAACGACATCACTGCCAACCGCAGGCGGAAGCCGCGTGTCAGGAGGACCGCTCACGGTGGTCACGGGAGCGTCGGTAAGCACTGGAGTCTCCTCAATCACCCACGACACCACGCGCGACAGCGTTGCTCGGGTAGAGAACCCAAACGGCGACAGTGAGTTTACCTCCTTAACTCTTCGGGCCGGAGGCACACGAGCCATTCTCCGCGCGCATCGCCCACCGACCAACGACGCGGGTCACGAGTTCTGCGTGGCCTGGTGGACGCGCAGCGGCTGCTACCCCAACTGTGGCCGCCGCAACACGCACCAGCCATTCGCTTCGGCCGCCGAACGCGCCCGGCTCCTTGCATACGTCCGCCAGCACCTTGTGGCACCTGCGTCTTCCACGGCTTGACTCGTAGGCCAGGGGGTAATCGCTGCCGGCGCCGAGTCACCTCAGCGACCACCTCCCTGGCCCCCGGACCCGACCGCGCACGTGAAGACGAGCGCGACGACACACGACAAGAAACGAAAATTCATGGAACTCACGAGTGCAGAACAAATGCTTGGTAAGTTAGCGGAAACATATGCATCCCAGTTGCGATCTCAGGGTTGGCAGCAAATGGTAACTGAAGCCCGAGGAACATCGAACATCTCCGCGACGGTTGGACGGTTACCGCACACGGCCGCCCGTCTCTTGAGTCACCTCCGGAAGCGCGGTGCGAGCGTCCCCATGATGACACCTCCGTGGTCCGCGGACCGCAAGTCAGCGGCGATTCGACGAGGACCACACAAATCCTCGCAGAGCGAACGCGCGTTCGTTGCCGAAGAAATGCTGGACTTCTGTCGCCAGGGGTATTGGATAGTCTTACCGTTGGCCGCAGTGGAAGCGTGGCCCAATTTGCGCATCTCTCCCCTGGGCGTGGTCCCACAGCAGGACAGGCGCCCTCGCCTCATCGTTGACTACTCCTTCTCGGACGTGAACGCGGACACTCTCTCACTCGCGCCTAAGGAGGCCATGCAGTTCGGCCGTGCGCTCCAGCGAGTGATCTCGACTATCGTGCAGGCCGACCGTTGCTTTGGACCCGTGCATCTCTCGAAAATTGACATTGCGGATGGTTTTTATCGCGTATGGCTACAAATAACAGACATTCCTAAGTTAGGCGTCGCGTTGCCACTCGCATCTGAATGCCACCCACTTGTAGCCTTTCCCCTGGCTTTACCTATGGGGTGGGTGGAGTCACCACCCTACTTCACCGCACTCACCGAAACGGCCTGCGACCTCGCGAACGCCGCTCTCCGGGTACGCCCCACACTGTCTCGCCTCACACAGGTCCACCGGTTGGAGGCAGTGGCAGCCACACCCCCACCCGACACCACACCTGAGCCCACGACGCAGTTCGGCCGACCCTGCAACGACGTCCACAACACAGGTCGCCCCCCCCGTGGCGGCTGTCGACGTGTATGTCGACGATTTCTTGCTGATGGCGCAGACTGCACACCAGCAACGCAAGGTTCTCCGTGCCACTCTCCAGGCCGTTGACGCCGTGTTCCGCCCGCTCGACGCGACGGATCCGGCCCATCGGAAAGAGCCTGCGTCCGTGAAGAAGATGCTCAAGGGTGACGCTCACTGGGCCACCTAGAAACGGATATTGGGATGGGACTTTGACACTCACGCCGAGACCATGCACCTCCCCCCACACCGTGTCGCCCGTCTGTATGCCATCCTCACGGAACTCCAACCACCGCGCAAGCGCATGCTGACCACGCGTTGGCACCAAATTCTGGGCGAGCTGCGCTCCATGTCACCTGCGTTGCCCGGCACCAGAGGACTTTTCTCTGTCCTCCAAGCTACACTCAGCCGTGGCGACCGCCACCGGGTGCGATTGAACCAGCACGTTTACAATACCGCCTCCGATTTTCGGGCCCTTGTTGACTCGGTCGCAACCCGCCCCACGCGGTTGCGAGAACTTGTGCCGACAGCCCCGTCGGACATCGGCGCCTGCGACGCCTGTCGCACTGGTATGGGTGGCGTCTGGTTCGACGCGGTTGACCCTTCGTCCGCCCCTGTGCTTTGGCGCCACCGTTTTCCTGCGAACATTGCCGACTCCCTCATCACCGCCGATCACCCGCGTGGCTCGTTGTCCATCTCTGACCTCGAGCTTGCCGGCGTGGTGGCACACAAGGCCGTCCTCGCGTCCATGCGGGATGTTGCCGAGCGCACTGTCTGGCTCGCAAGCGACAACCGCGCCGCTGTGGCTTGGTCCAACAAAGGGTCCGCAACGTCTCTCGCCGCGCGCGCTCATCTGTTGCGGTATACGGCTCTCCATCAACGGCGCCACCGCTACGTCACCCGTAACCATTACATCCCAGGCCCAGTTAATGTAATGGCCGACGATGCCAGTCGATTGTGGCACTTGTCTGACGCGGCCCTTCTCACCCATTTTGACACGGTCTATCCACAGGCAGTCTCCTGGTGCATGCGGACCCTACCACCCGCGACCAGTGCTATCGTGATTGGCGCACTCTCCAACATTCCACAGCCCTGCGCGGCTCTGCTCAGCGAGGTGCCAACGCAGCCACCGCATGGCACCTCTGGAAGGCCTTCTGTACCGGTGTCGGTATCGATGCACACAACCTCCCCCCCCCTCGACCCCGTCCCTCTCCTCCTGTTGTTCGCCCAGCGTTACCGCACCGGCGCCCTCGCCCCCGGCCGTCGATCGGTGCGGGCTCGCACGGTGGAGGATGCCGTCCGAGCGGTGGGCCAGGCGTACACTGGGATGGGGGCCGCTGACCCTCGCTTAAACGCGCATGGTCAGCTCGATTCTCGCCTCCGCGCCTTGTTTCATGCGTGGGCCACCGCTGACGACCCCCCGTCCCGCGTCAAACCCCTTCCCTTGCCGCTGGTTGCCCACGTCTGGCACCACGCCGCCCTCGCCGCCACCCCGCATGCCCTCGCGGCCTCCTGCTGCTTGGTCATCGGCTTCTATTTTTTATTGCGCCCAGGCGAATACTTGGGGACGCCCCGACCTACCCAATTCCGTTTTGGCGATGTTCGGTTTTGGATTGGTTCGCGGGCTCTTGACCATACCACGTGCCCCGCGGCGGACCTCGTTGCCGCCACTTTCGTCACACTTACTTTCAACCGTCAGAAAAACGGCGTCCGCAACGAAACCGTCGGTCATGGCCGCTCTGGCCATGCCCATCTCTGCCCGGTACACGCCCTGGCCACCCGCGTTCTCGCCCTCCGCACCTCCGGGGCCGGACTGTCCACGCCCCTGAACGCAGTTCGCCCCACAGCCACTTCCCCCTGGTCCTACGTGCTCCCTTCCGACCTGACCACTCGCCTCCGCGCCGCGCTCTCCCTGCACCCCGATCCCGCATACGCCCCTTCCGACGTCTCTATACGCTCCACCCGCGCCGGACTACCCGCACGACGCGTCGACAGACCTGCCACGAACCAGGTCCCTCGATCAGTGTAGGCAAGGACTACGTACCGAGTACGAATTTACGTTAAACCCACCCGCCCACCGCACGAAACGGCAAGCACGCTACCGTCCGTGTGGATGGAGGGTACGGTAACTCCTAGTAGGATGTCACAACCCCCCACCAAAACTCACTAGTACCACTAGATCACTGCAATCCACGCTCGGGGACGAACGTGACGTCAAGCAGCCGCTGAGGCGGGAGAGCTAGCGAATCCCGCCGTTACGGGGTACGCCCCCAGTAGGTAAGTGTCTAGTACGACACTGACTACTGCTTAGTGTGTCTATAAACGGTACAGCAATACAATGCTGTCTACCGCTACAGACAACGATACGTATACTATCTGTCGGTCTATCGCTACATAAATGTGCGAGGGACTGACTAGTAAGAATATTGCTTTGGTCATAGTGGGCACTGTCTAATAGTTTATCGTTATGTACGGTAACGGTAAACTCAGACGTGCACGGTCTATGGCCGGGCAGAGGAAGTGATGTGCAAAAAGTACTGCTGTACTGATTGCCGTGTTGTGTGCTGTCGTTATAGTGAGTACCGTTGTACTGACTACTGATATATGTACAGTATGGTGAGGTTGACAATTTGACGACCGGCGGTAAAAATTCGTCATGGTCAAATTCATTCATCATGTGCAAATATGTGCAGTATGTGCAGAAAAGGTGAGTGGCACTAAAAATGAATTATTTCGACAATTGTGAGAAGAGTGAGGAGGGGCAACAGATGAGAGGTCTGAATGAAGGGAGTGTTCCTTTGGAACAATAAGGAACACTCCTCGTTTCGCGGAGACGTCGTTTCGTGTCACGGCGTGGTCGTCCGTATACGAGGCGTTGAGTCTCGTTTGAAAATGAGTGTTCAATCTCATGGGATGAGATGAACATGAAATTCAAATCGACGAGAGTTTTGATTCCAGTCGTGCAGTGTCGCACTGGTTACTGGAGCACGGATGTAACGTTTTTACTGTGCACACGGGCGACAGTTAGGGATAGGGATACGTGTAAAAATATGTAGGGCGATACTGGAAGTCTGTCACTTGAACTCACTCTTAGTCGTCGATTTGTGACTTCCGATATGCATGTTGCATTCATACTTCGTACCCCGCATAGCGACAGAAAATGCGGATGACCACAACATCCGCATTTCATCGTGCGAATGCTCGACGTACCGGCGGGATGCGGGATGTGATAGATTCTGCGTGCGAGCGCGGAGTGGAGGCCAGACCATGGTTAAATCGGGCGCATGCCAGACCGGGGTCGCAGGCAGGCGGTGACGTCACACTGACGGTATCGGTCGCTACAGTACAAACGGGTGCCGGTGCTACCGAATCCGTACTACTGGCTGCTACGCTAGCTGCAGAGGAAAGAAGAGTGCTAGTAGCAGACTCGACGGTATAAGCGTGGGTGCCTACGGGACAGGTATACTGAACTACGGTGCGAGTAGGTGTAACTCTAGTGCATGTAAGACGAAGGCACAGTGCTAGTAGCCCATGCTACTGTGCTAGTATGTGTTAGGTGCCGTGCAAGTAGACAGTACTACGTTGCGGGTAGATGGTACTACAGTGTGTCGACGTTGGTGGTGTCCTATGGTGACGTCATCGGTAGCCAAGTGGGTACTAGTACACAGGCTATCGCTACAGGGGACTGAACCTTGACGACAGCGGGTAAAACGTCGTCATGGTCAGTTACGCTGCTACAAAAATTGTTCATTGCTAAATTGGGCGCCGAGCTAAATAAAAATTTAAGTTGACAAATTGTGAGTAGAATTGTTGATCATCAATGGATGATCAACTTCTTTTGATGAGTGTTCTTCAGGAACACAAAAGAAACGACGTACGTCTGGAAAGTGTACGTCTGAGAGTTCGCACATCTGAAGAGAGCGAACGAGGTGAAGCGTTGGGGAAGAAAACGATCGTTTTCATGACAAACGACATGAAAACGATCGTTGCAATTTCTGAGTGGGATTTGATTCCCATATGACAGTAACGGTACGACGTATACTGTGTACTAGCATAATGTGAAGTGTCATACTGAATAATCTAGATAGTAAAAATACGTCAATGGATGGTGGTGATTCAGCAAAATAAAGTGTCATCTCCTTTTGAAGGGGTGTGTGTCTCTTCTGATGGTGAGTGAGGTTGAGCAGTTGAGGTGCAGGTGGTGTTGGACCAGGTTGAAGATCATCATCATCAGTGTCATCATCATTGTCAATAGTCTCAATAGGAAGAGGATGTTCATCATTGTTGGTGCTGATGTCTGATGTTTCTGCTGGATCTTCTGTTGTGGATTCTTCAATGAAGGAGGATGGATTGATTCCAAGGTTGGCAACAAATCCAGTTTGATGAATGATGGTGGGTTCTGAATTCTCAACATTTTCAAAACAAAACAAAACAAAACCCCATTTCTAATTTAATGTGCTGCCGCAGTGTTTGAACTAAAAACACTCGACCCACACGACTAGACACTACCGCGGGTAGCGGTACCGGCTAGCATACGACACAGAAATCCTCTTACCTAGTGCTCGTGAAGTAATGTTGAATGGACTTGACTCTGTGATCTCCTTCCAAGTAGCGAGCGCTCACGCTCGGGGGTGATGATAGGAGATTGGGTGGTCCACGATCGTCCACACAGGAGTACACACACGAATACCGGAGAACGGTAAGCAATTCTCTTGGCAATGGCGGTTCGGCGTTTGTAGTATACGGCACGTAGTTCGGAGTGTGAGTTGGACAGTGTCGTGGCAATGCTTACTCTTTGATAAACCTTTCACCTCTATACCCTTACGATCGAAGACCGGCACGAGTGCAAATGAAGTAATATATGGTTTAAAGTAGAAGTTGTGAGTGGAGTATATGAGAGGTACTCCACTAATTAGACTATCTACATACCTGACTTAGTAACAGGTATGTCGGAGTGCATACGCACCGGGCAGTACTGTATTGTGAATACGGTACCAAACAGCACGGTGCTATACACGTACCATGGACATATTGTAAGTCGTGACAAACATGCAGTGACACACTCCCCCATTGTATGCGTCATGAAGATAAAAGCAAAACAATCAGTACACAGGAATGCATTCGGGAAGAACGGTAACAATTGACATTTAGTCGCGTGTCATCCAAGGCGCGCCATAGTGACCCATCAAACGACGAACGTGTCGGAAGTGCAGAGTGGTGCCGAGCGCTTTGGTGAGAGCGTCTGCCGGATTGATGATACCCGGGATATGACAAAGGATGATATCGCCGTTGGCTTTCCATTCTTGAATCGCGAAGTGTTGAATGTCAATGTGTCGCGAGCGTGGTGTTGGTCGGCTCGAGTTGATCATCAAAATCGCAGCTTGATTGTCTTCATACAAAATCGTCGGCCCGGGTTGTTCGTAGTCCAACTCAAGGAGGATGGACCGCAGGTACTTGGCAATCTTGGCGGCTTGGACAGCGGCGATAAACTCGGCCTCGGTTGAGCTCGTGGAGACAGTGGACTGGACCTTCAACTTGTACGCAATCGGACCACCGCAGAGCATGAAAGCGAGACCGGTGATCGAGCGTCGTGTGCTGAGAGCCGTGGCATGAGCAGCGTCGACATAACCGGCAAGGGAGGTGGGCGATTGCGGCTGAGGGAAGTCGGGCAACGATGTGTCGGACATCAGAACGACGAAGTCTCCAACAGGGAAGGTATCAATCGGAGCAGGGCGCCAGTAGATCAAACCCCAGTCCTTGGTCATACGCAAGTAGCGTGCCAAACGACGCAATGAGTCGAAGTGAATCTTGACAGGGTGGTCCGAGAAGCGTGCGAGAAGCGTGACGGCGAAGCCAATATCGATACGAGCAACGACGTAGACGTAGATCACGCAACCGAGAATGCTGCGATAGGAGAATCCGGCACTGACTTCATATTCCATGAGCGCGGTTGCGGTTGCGGAGGCGGCGTTATCGTAGTCAAGGAACAGTTGCGGGATCGTGGACATGGCGATGGGTTCGATTGGACGCTCGCTGGATTCGCAGTTGCCTGGCGAGGACCATCCATAGTGTTCAAGGAATCTGTCGATATACGATTCGCAGGTCACTTGGATATAGTGGCGAGATTGAATGATGTCAACACCATTGAACGAGTTGAGGACCCCTTCATCGCGTAGATCAATCTTGTCTTCAGCACAGATGACTGCGACCAATTTTCGAATTGATTCAACGTTGCGGCATCCGATGGCCAGATCATCCACTTGTCGAGAGATAAGCATCTTCCATCCATCGTACGTGCCGTGGTACAAGCTGCGTTCGTGCGTGGTCGATTTGAAGCCATGCCGATGCAGGACCTTGTTTATGAAATGCTCCCATAAGGCACCGGATTCTGGATGCCCTTGCAACGCGTGTTGGACTGGGAGCACATGATCGCGAGGCACGTTAAAACCGTTGTGTTCTAATGCTACCGTGGATGACTATACAGTACGATACAAATGGCGGCGTCACGCCAGACGTGACATCCGATCCAAATTCTCATGCCACGTTAAGCGACTACGCTAGGACTTATATTATCTTGTTGTGACTTTTCTCATGCCCTTGTACCCCTTTGCTGTTGTTGGTAAGTTAGGTTCGACCCAACTCTTACGGTTCATCAGACCCATTATTGGTGGTGAACGCCATGAGGATGTATGTAGGGGATAAGACAACGATTTGTCGTTGCCGCCTCCATGTGTGAGATTGGACTAAGGCGTCACACCATAGCAATATGAGACTGATTAAGGTTGGCCACCAACATGGGGTCGTCTCGCTGGGTGTGAATCGCGTGATCTGGGATCCAGTCACGTGATCGATGCGACATGACTGTCTGATCAGCGGTCATCCGACAGCGCATCCCATGGGCGCAGCCGCAGTAATTGCGGTCGTTGGTTGTGTTTACTAGAGTGTTCTTCGGACCTCACCCTTCACTTCTGTAGTTGCAATGGACCTTATTGACATCGACTTTGAGGGGATGTTCCCTGGACTTGAGCACCATGGCATTCGTTATATTTTGCATATGTGCGGCATTCGTGATTTGCAGGCTCAAACGCGTTTGATTGAATATGAGGGCATTGAAGAGATTGAGCAGCTGGCCATCTACGATGAGAAGGAGATTGAGTCAATGGCTGACCGTAACTCGAATAGGACCCCGGCGAACACCCGGATTCAATTCGGATTGGCCAGGACCAAAACACTGAAGGCAATCGCGCATTGGGTCCGCAAGAAAACTCGTGAGGGTGTCACTTGTGACCTTCGCGAGTTGACCCCGGAATTCATCGCTGGTCTCATTGTTGAACTTAATGCGGAAACAAAGAAGGAAAAGACCGATTTGAAACTTTACTATCCGGACGCGTTTGTTTCAAACGACTACAAGAACTGGATCAAGAAGGTGACGAATTACCTTGACTCCAGAATGGGTAAGGCTGGTGTGCCACTCTCTTATGTTATTCGACCTGCGAATGCCGACCCTGAGGTTGCCCCGGATGAGTATACACGCTCATTGTGGGCGGCATCGTTCCATACGCGCCAGTACCATGACGACAATAGGGAAGTATATCACCTGTTCAAAGATTTGTTGACAAAGACGGAGGGTCAGACATGGTTTGAAAAGGTCAAAGACGGTGACGGGCGAGCTGCGCACTTACTCCTTTGCGAGCACTATGTTGGTGAAGCCCATGATCAGAGACGTGCAGCATCCGCTGTAGCCAAGTTGGAGAATCTCTTTTGGAAAAATGAGTCGTCCTTTCCATTTGAGAAATACCTGACCCGGTTGAACGAAGCCTTTATGGAGCTTGAGGACGCTGAACAGCCTCTTTACCCTACCCAGAAGGTCCAGTGGCTCATTAAGGGAATCAAGAATGATGACATTCAGGTGCAAACCACCATTGGTATTATTCGTGATCGTTATCTCACTAACTTTGATGACGCATGCCTCACGTTGTCGAGGACAATATCATCTCGATTCGCGAGCATTGAACCTGGTAAGCATAAACGGAGTATTGGTGCTGTAAATTCTAACAATGCCGGTCGAGGTGGCACCCGCGGTCGCGGTCGCGGCCGTGGTCGTCATGGGAATCGTAGTGGCAGTTCTAGCGGTGGAAAGATGAAAGTGGTAATGAATGGCGTGGATGTCACTGATGTAACGCGCAACTTCTCAACTGATGAGTGGGACAAACTACGCGCATGCGGTGGTCACACTTATGTTTATCAGAGACGTGATTTTCTAAGCGGCCGTGGAAACCGAGGCGGTCGTGACGACCGCGGCGGACGTGGAGGCCGCGGTGGCAGAGGGACATCCACTGGCCGTCAAGATCACTCGGTCTCAACCGACGATCGTAACGTCGCTGCCACCAACGTAACTGACATTGTCGAATATGATGCATCCACCTCAACCATTGCAACACAGTCGTCATCTTCGAATGACCGTGGGGGACGCACCGGTGGACGTTTCGGACCTCGGCGGAACGAATGACTGGTAACCTCAACGTCAGGCTTTCTTAAACCGGCGTTGGGGCACGCTCACACTATTGCGACCATTCGCTCCACTCACCGATATCGATCTATCCATTCTGTTGAAACGTCACCCCTAGGCGTACCCGGAACGGTTGCTCGTTGCGAGCTCGACTCACATGCCGACACTTGCGTTGCCGGACCTAATTTCCAATTGGATGAGTACACCGGCGAATTTTGTGATGTGACCCCTTACTCTTCTGACTATCAACCACTAACTAATATTCCTATTGTGAACGCCTCCACGGCATACACTAACGCTTCCACTGGAGAAACTGTCCTCCTTCGCTTCAACCAAGTCCTTTGGTATGGCTCTCGCCTCCACATGAGCTTGATTAATCCTAATCAAATCCGACACTTCGGTATCACGGTGTCGGACGATCCGACCGATCACGCCCGTCCCTTTGGTATCACGGGTGTTGACTTCCATATACCCTTCCAGATTCAAGGTACCACAGTGTATTTTGATACACGTGTGCCTACATCCTGGGAATACCAAAACTGTCGGATCATTGACCTGACTTGTGACACCCCGTGGAATCCCGGGGAGGTAAATATATCTACCGCATCTACAACTGCAACTTTACGCACATTGACTATGGAACAGGTAACGTATCGGAATGTTTGTGCGCTGGAACGAATTCCACGGTGCGTTTGCGGGGAGCTCGTTAACGAAATGAATTGCCAGTGTGGATCCGACCTTTCCGCTTTCGATACGGTATCTTTAATCCAGCGGATGGTTTCTACCGTCCGGGTGACAACATCCAATCGCGACAATTGTGATCAGAAACTGGCGTTCGTTGGTGCAAAAGATCGCCATTCGCAGGTAACGGCAGAGACAGTTGCCCGAAAATTTCGATGTGGGTTGGAAACTGCACAGCGTACATTGAAAACAACTACGCAGCGCGGAGTGCGACATGCAATGCACCCCTTACACCGTCGCTACCGCGTTGACCACTTATGCCTACACCGTAGGAGATTACGGGATGTGTTCTATATGGATACGCTGTTTTCGAAAGTAAAATCACTGTCCGGCTCTACGTGTGCCCAGTTGATAACTAACGGGAGCTTTACTCGAGTTTATCCAATGGAGTCAAAGGGGAGTGCGAATATTGCGATGGCCTTACAGGAATTTATTGATGACGTCGGGATTCCCGAGACCCTGGTCTGCGATTTTGCGTCAGAACAGACAGGTAAGAACACAGAAGTGATGAAAGTCATACGCAGTGCCAACATCAAGCTGCGGGTTGCGGAGAAAGGAAGGGGAATCACACAAAACCACCGGGCTGAGACAGAAATCAGGGAGGTCAAGACTAAATGGAAAACACGTATGCGTTCAAACCAAGTGCCAGCGCGATTATGGGACTTTGGATTGGTATACATTGCAGAGATTCAATCAATACTTGCCCGCGGAGTTGACAAGCGTCCTGGACTAGAGAAACTAACAGGTGAGACAATTGACATATCTGAATGGTTGGACTTTGATTTTTATGATCGCGTTTGGTTTTGGGACCAGAAAAAGATGGACATGACAGACGAGCAAGCAAGGATCGGTCGGTGGCTTGGTATTGCGCATCGAATTGGAAGTGATATGACCTATTGGATATTGACCGAATCGGGTAAGGTCATCGCCAGGTCAACTGTGCAACACATTACAACGACTGATATCGGGTTCTCACTCGTCTGGACGACGAAAACTTTCAAATTGCTTTGCCGAATCATATTCTTTACCTGCAGGATGAGGATGGGGAACCGTCGCAACCTGATTCGAATCATGTCCCACCGGATACTGATTACGGGGACATGTTAATGGAGTCGAGGCCGGACGATGACGATATTGAATTTGATACCTTCGACCAGTACCTCGGTGCTGAGTTCTTCGTTAATCTCAACGGTGAGACGAAAACGGCGACGGTGTCGAAGCGCGTGAAAGACAATGAAGGAAATGCAGTCGGTAAGCGAAATTCGAACCCCTTGTTGGATACCCGTGAGTATGAGTGTACATTGGACGATGGATCGGTCTATCGGTATCATGCAAACGTCATAGCGGACAACATATATTCCCAGTGTGATGAGGAAGGGCGAAGACACGCGGTGTTACAGGAGATTATTGACCACAAGAAAGATGGAACGGCTATTGAAATGTCCAACGGGTATACGACAACGAGACGAGGGGTAAAAATCCCAAAGAAGACAACAAGAGGGTGGAAGCTTCTATGTCAATGGCGTGACGGGCAGTCTGATTGGATTGATCTTAAACACTTAAAGGACTCTAACCCGATACAGGTCGCGGAATATGCTGTGGCCAATCGGATCCAGGAGGAACCAGCTTTCAAATGGTGGGTCCCGGAGACACTACGCACCCGCAATCGAATAATCGCGAAAGTTAAAAGCAGATACTGGAAAACAAGTCATAAATATGGTGTGAAGTTACCGCACTCGGTCCAAGAGGCATTACAGATTGATAAAGAAACGGGGACAGACTTTTGGTGGAAGGCGATCCAAAAGGAAATGAAAAAGGCAATGATAGCATTTGAATTTGAGGATGGACTAACACCCGAGCAAGTGCGAAATGATAAGTCAGCATATGTTGCGTTCCAAGAAATTGCGTGCCACATGATATTTGACGTGAAAATGGACTTGACACGTAAGGCGCGCTTTGTTGCAGGAGGACACATGACTGAAGCACCGGCGAGTATCACTTACTCGAGTGTTGTAAGCCGTGACAGCGTTCGAATTGCATTTCTGATTGCAGCATTGAATGATCTTGAAATTATCGCGTGTGACGTGGGAAATGCATACTTAAATGCACCCTGTCGCGAGAAAGTTTGGTTCGTTGCAGGACCGGAGTTTGGATCGCGGCAGGGGTCGGTTGTGAAAGTCGTGAGAGCACTCTATGGTCTCAAGTCGAGCGGGGCGGCATGGCGTGAAATGTTCAATGCGACGGTGCTTGAGATGGGATTCACCCCAACCATTGCTGACCCTGATGTCTATCGAAGAGCCAATGCGAAAGAGAATGGGTTTTAGTATTATGAGTATTTGTTGATCATATCGCATGAACCAAATCTCCACCTTGAATCGATACAGGCGCAGTATGAATTGAACCCGTCTAGCATTGGGCCTCCGACTCGTTACCTAGGCGCAGATGTGAAGCGGCTGACACGACCAGGCGACCCATCAGGACGTGAGTATTGGGCCTTCTCAGCAAACACATACGTTAAGAATGCAGTTCGGAACGTTAAATTATTATTACAGGCTGAAGGGAGAAATTTGAAGACGACGGCAAAGTCCCCATTTTCTAATACAGCTTATCGTCCGGAGACTGACACTACTGACGAATGTGACCCTGACTTGGCATCACGGTACGCGCAATTAATTGGTGTCCTGAGATGGGCAGTGGAGCTCGGGCGAATTGATATTTATACCGAAGTATCGTTGCTTTCTCAGCATCTTGCCTTGCCTCGAGTTGGACATCTGGAGGCAGTTTATCATGTCTTTGCATATTTGAGTAAACACGACAAATCGAGTATCATCTTTGATCCGACTGACCCAGTTCCATTGACACCTACACGTGCGAAACCAGATTGGTCCTCATTTTATGACGACCTTGAAGAGGAATTGCCGCCGCGAATGCCAGAACCACTTGGTAACTCCGTCAATGTACATGTCTTTGTCGATGCTAATCATGCTGGTAACGTTGTTACACGCCGATCGCACACAGGTATCTTGATTTTTGTTCAGAATTCGCCCATACTCTGGGTAAGTCGCAGGCAGAATACGGTTGAGACGTCAACTTTTGGGAGTGAGTTTGTGGCATTGAGAACGGCACGTGATGTGATTATCGCTTTACGATACAAGTTACGAATGTTCGGTGTTCCCTTGGATGGGCCGGCTCAAGTTTATTGCGATAACCAAGGTGTGGTCAAGAATTCCAGTATTCCCGAATCGGTACTCAGTAAGAAACACAATGCTATTAACTACCATGCGGTGCGGGAAGCAGTTGCGGCTGGAGTAATGGAAGTACACAAGGAAGATACGCAAACCAATCTCGCTGATTTATTTACAAAGGTGTTACCCTCAGATCGACGACGTGAGCTTCTTGGTTCGATCTTATACAATCTATAATGCCCAGGTTTCCAGTCAGTTCCTGATTTCGGTACCTCCTGCGCAACTTTATGAGTTGTGGGCTCACAAAGCAGGTCATGTGATTTTGGCTCGCGGGGACTGTTCTAATGCTACCGTGGATGACTATACAATACGATACAAATGGCGGCGTCACGCCAGACGTGACATCCGATCCAAATTCTCATGCCACGTTAAGCAACTACGCTAGGACTTATATTATCTTGTTGTGACTTTTCTCTTGCCCTTGTACCCCTTTGCTGTTGTTGGTAAGTTAGGTTCGACCCAACTCTTACGGTTGCAAATGAGAAACCAGTCGGCGTACTGTTGGTCGATGTATACGAACGTCGGCTGGTCGGGAGGTGGCGAGTTGGCGTAGGCGTTTGTCGCGTTGACCTTGATGCAAGTGTATCCCTCGTTTGCACACAGGGCAATGAACATCCGCATGCAGGGTTGCTCGATGCATGAAGAGTATGTGTTTGCGAGTTTCAAGGCGGGGGCGGCGCGAGGGGATCCATCACAACAATTGCGTGCCTTCCGAGTTCCGTCGGCCTTGATGGAGTAGTTCCAATGCTGTCGAAGGATGATGGCGCCAGCAGGTGGGTAGATGGCGGGTCCATACATCTCTTGCTTTGCCATGGAGTCAAGTTGTTTTGCCTCCGCAAGTTGCCAGTCGTTCCAGATAGATAGACGTTGCAGCTTTTGGCGTGTGAAACTGCCAAGGGCCTGTTCTTCTTCGGTCCCAATGTTTAAGATAAGCCGTCATGTCCAAAGAAACACTTACCACACAAGCAAGAAGATCAATAACAACAGGTTAAAACAATATTATAATATAATATATAAAGATACACGTTACGTTCACATAATGACTGAATCACGAGTCCGGATCGATATAATGACCCACCGATAGTACAGTAGACAGTACGACCAGCATTAAACAGTCCCCGCGAACCGGACGTCGTGTGTATGCATGATAGCAAGAACCCTCACAAAATAAAACATCGACCTGCATGTAGTAGCCCACGAGTCATGCTCGCGCAGGAGGTACCGAACCGAACGAAACAATCGAACGGTGGAAACCTTGGGCATTCAGAAATTGTGCAAAATGGAAGTTATCAACTCCTTTCGTCGATCCGCATGAAGTACTTTCGTAAACAAATCCGCCAAGTTTGTCTGCGTATCCTCTTTATGCACTTGTAACACTCCAGCTGCTACTGCCTCTCGTACCGCATGGTAATTTATCGCATTGTGTTTCTTTGATAGCACCGACTCTGGGACACTGGTATTCTTGACCACTCCTTGATTATCGCAGTAAACTTGAGCCGGACCATCAATTGGCACTCCAAACATTCTCAATTTATACCTCATTGCAATACAGAGATCCCTAGCCGTTCGCATTGCAACAAATTCACTTCCAAACGTTGACGTCTCCACTGTATTCTGTCTCCGACTTAACCATAAAATGGGTGAGTTTTGAATGAACATTAGGATTCCTGTATGTGATCGTCGTGTTACGACATTACCAGCATGATTAGCGTCGACAAACACGTGCATAGTCACCGCTTTACCCAGGGTTCCGGCATCTTCGGCGGTAATTCTTCCTCAAGGTTCTCGTAAAACGCTGACCAATCAGGACGATGGTATGTCGGATCATAGGGTACCTGGTCAGATGAGTCGAAGATAATACGCGATGTCTCGTGTTTCGCCAAGTATGCAAACACATGGTACACAGCCTCGAGGTGACCAACCCTCGGCAAGGCCAAATGTTGTGACAACAATGCCACCTCAGTGTATACATCAAGGCGTCCCAACTCGACTGCCCAGCGTAGAACACCAATCAAGTTTTGGAACCGGGTTGCCTGCTCACTATTGCATTCGTCAGTCGTGTCCACCTCCGGCCGATAGGACGAACTCGGAAATGGTGTCTTAGCGGTCGACTTAAGTCCTCGTCCTTCTTCTTGTAACAATAATTTCACATTCTTCACCGCGTTCTTGACATATGTTCTGGCAGAAAACGACCAGTACTCACGACCAGTTGGATCACCCGGCTTCTGTACCTTCTCCACATCGGCACCCAAATACCGATTCGGAGGTCCTATACTTGCCGGATTCAATTCATAATTTGCCTGTATGATTTTTAAATGTTCTTCCGGTGCATGCGAAATAATCAAAACATCATCAACATAGACAAGGATATACTCATAATATTTGTATCCGTTCGGCTTTGCGAAGGCTCTGAGATACACGTCCGGATCCGCGATGGAAGGCTGGAAACCCATATCTCGAATTGAATTGTTAAACATTGCTCTCCAAGAAGCCCCGCTCGACTTGAGCCCGTATAGAGCCCTTACGATTCTGATCACTGTCCCTTGTCTCGATCCAAACTCAGGGCCAGCGACAAACCATACCTTTTCTCGGCATGGCGCATTCAAATAAGCATTCCCGATGTCACATGCCAATACGTCAAGGTCGTTCAATGCTGCTAACATGAAAGCAATTCGCACACTGTCACGACTGACAACACTCGAGTACGTAATACTTGCCGGTGGTTCTGTCATATGCCCTCCGGCGACAAAGCGGGCTTTTCGTGTCAAGTCCATTTTCGTCAAAAATCATATGGCACTTAATCTCCTGAAACCCGACATACTTGCCTTTGGCCAACCCTTCACGAATTTGTTCTGGGGTCACGCTTTCGTCATACTCGAATGCCACCATTACTTTCTTGAGTTCCTTTTGAATTGCGTTCCACCAAAAGTCTGTTCCGGTTTCTTTGTCGATTTGTAAAGCTTCCTGAACCGAATGTGGTAATCGGACTCCATACTTATGACTCGTCTTCCAATACCTACTCTTAACCTTGCCAATAATCCTGTTCCTCATTCGTAGCGTCTCGGAAACCCACCATTTGAATGCAGGCTCCTCTTGAATACGATTCGCGACAGCATATTCGGCCAGTTCAATTGGGTTTGAATCTTTCACATACCTCATATCTACCCAGTCAGTTGATCCGTCTTTCCATTGACATAGGATTTTCCAACCTTTTGTTGTCTTTTTCGGCACGCGTCTCCCTCGTTTTGTCGTTACATATCCATTATCGGTTCTTAACGCTCGCTTGTCAGCTTTGTGATCAACAATTTCAGCAAGTACAGCATGTCGTCGTCCTTCGTCGTCACATTGCGCAAAAATATTTTCGGCAATCACATTTGCATGGTATCTCATCAACGACCCGTCCTCCAGTTCACATTCATACTCACGTGTGTCAAGCAATGGATTCGGATGTCGCTTACCAATCGGGTTGCCGTTGTTATCCTCGCGCGCTTCACGACCCTAGCCATAGCTGTCTCGCCGTCATTATTAACCAGGAATTCAGAATTCAAATACTGGTCAAACGAATCGAACTCGATATCGTCCGCGTCTCGCTTCGCCGGCTGATTCATGTCCCCGTATTCTGCATCGGGCGGAATATCATCGTCAGCGGCGTCAGCCTCAAAGGAACGTCGTCTTGCAAGTAGAACACGGGGTTAGGATGATCAAGTTGGAAATTTTCATCGTTCATGCGTATCGCAAGATCGTTGTCGAAAGCAGATACTTGGTCGCGAATTGCATCAATCGCCATGTCAGTTACCGTGATATGTTGAACAGTTGACCTTGCGATTACGTGGCCCGCTCGCGTTAGTATCCAGTACGTCATGTCACTCCCTACACGATGAGCGATACCGAGCCAACGTCCAATTCGTGCTTGCTCATTATTCATGTCAGTTTTGTGATGGTCCCAATACCAAACGCGATCATAGAAATCAAAATCTAACCATTCAGAGATATCAACCGTTTGTCCAAGAATTTTCTCAATCCCCGGTCGCTGATCTGGCCCACGTGCCAGTAACGATTGAATCTCGGAGATGTATACTAAACCATAATCCCATAGCCGCGAAGGAACCTGATTCTCGCGCATTCGAGTTTTCCATTTTGTCTTGATCTCACGAATTTCGGTCTCAGCTCGATGGTTCTGTGTCGTTCCTCGGCCCTTTTCTGCGAGCAATAGCCGAATCTGGTTGCGTCGAACTACCTTCATAACCTCCGTATTCTTACCGGTTTGTTCTGTGGCAAAATCGCAAATTAGAGTCCCCGGAACACCCACATCATCGATGAATTCAGTTAGTGCTTGTGCGATATCGTGACTCGACTTCGACGCCATGGGGTAAACGCGAGTAAAGGATCCATTTGTTATTAGTTGAGCACATTCCATCCCGTTCAATGACTTTACTTTTGAAAACAAGGTATCCATGTAAAAGGTGTCGGCGAGTCTTCGTCTGTGCAAGTTCAAGTGATCAACTCTGTAACGTCTGTGTAAAGGGTGAATGGCGTAGCGAACGCCACGCTGGGTTGTCGTCTTCAACGTTTTCTGCGCAGTTTCAATTCCACATCTAAACCTCCTCGCCACCGTTTCAGCGTTGACGCGCGAATGTCGATCTTTGCTGCCAATAAACGAAATACTTGCCTCACGATACGAGGTCGCCACTCGGACGTTGCTTATCATCCGATTCAGGAACGTCGCATCATCATAGGGCATTAGGTCATTGGATGATTCATCAGGCGGAAGTACATTGTCATTGTTTCGGATTCTCATTGCTGAAATCTTTCTGCGCTCTGACATCTCGATAATAGGCAAATCCGATGACATAACCGATACGTTTGCAATACTTACACTGGATGGCTCCCAAACCGTGTCATCGGTCATTTGGATTGTCTTACAGTTCTCCAACTCGTACTGCGTTGGCACTCGTGTCTCGAAATATACCGTCGTACCGTCCATTTTAAACGGAACATGCACAACGTTCGCAATCGTGATCCCAAAGGGTCGCGTACTGTCAGTTGGATCATCGGAGACCGACACACCATAATATCGTAATTGGTTTGGGTTTATTAAGCTCATTCGCATTCGACTTCCATACCATAGCACTTGATTAAACCTCAAGATCACAGTCTCACCACTTGACTCATCGGTAAAGGCCGTTGCTGCGTTAACCACTGAAACATTCGTAATTGGATCATAATCACTTGTGTACGGCGAAACGTCACATTGCTCTCCGGTATACTCTAGTATTTTGAAATTCGGCCCAGCAACGCACGTATCTGCATGGGAATCCATTTCACAACGCGCATTATAACCTTCCTCCGTTCTAAACTCGTCGCCACGGTTCACTGCATTGATCGATCGAGTCCTGCTGCCCGTCTTAATCGTCGCCACAGATCGCCCCAGCACCTCACATTTGCAAGGTGTTGGGGATACAAGTCAATACTCACGTCGGGGCCCGAATCGAGCACCCGCTTTTCCACCACGATCACCTCCAGCAGCCGGAGCACGGGCCGGCGCATTCGAGCATCAGCGTCATATTCAACGACCTCTGTTGACGAATTTGCCGCGGTCGCCGCAATCGCGCGTGGCTGGTCGCTTGTACGGTTGTCGTTTGTGTATCGGCCGCCACCGCGCCCGCCGTACGAGCCACGGTCCGCGTATCCTCGGCCGCCACCGCGTCCATAACCACCTCCACGGCCGTCGAAGCGACCCGAACCACCGCGATTGGCTAGGTATTCACGACGCTGATGAATATAAGCAATGCCTCCACATGTTCTCAATTTCTCCCACTCATCACTTGTAAAGTTTCGATTGATATCGGATACATCAACTCCGTTCATTACAACTTTCAACTTTTGTCCCCACCGCCACGGCCGCCACCGCGATTACCGGAGCGTCCACTCCCACGACTGCCGCCTCCACGAGACTTGGTCGACGTTGTGGCACCAATCGATCGTTTGTTGTTCTTACCTGGTTCGGATAGTGCGAATCGACTCGAGACCGTTCGGGAAAGTGTGATACACGCGGCATCAAAATCAGCCAAGTACTTATCACGTACAATTCCCATAGTCGTCTGAACCTGAATATCGTCACAACGTATGCTGCGAAGAAGGAACTGTACCTTTGTTGCTCATACATGGGCTGCCCTGCATCTTCCAATTCTTTGAACGCCTCATTCATCCGGGTTAAATATTTCTCGAATGGAAATGCAGCTTCACTTTTCCAGAAAAGCGCTTCCAATTTCGCATTTGCCGAAGCTGCACGCCTCATATCGTGCGCCTCTCCAATATAATGTTCGCGTAAGAGCAAATGCGCGGCACGTCCATCACCATCGCTTACCTTTTCAAACCAGGTTGCACCGTCTGTCTTTGTCAATAAGTCTTTGAACAAGTGATAAACCTCACGATTGTCTTCAATGTATTGCGGGGTGTCGAACGATACCGCCCATAACGTGCGAGTATACTCATCTGGCGCATCATTAGGATCGGCATCAGCAGGGCGAATAACATAGCTCAAGGGCACACCAGCTTTACCCTTCCTCGAGTCAAGATAATTTGTCACTTTCTTTATCCAATTCTTATAATCACTTGCGTTAAACGCGTCAGGATAATACAGCTTTGAGTCAGACTCCTTGCCTTCCTTAACCAAGGACATTTCACGAATGAGTTGGGCAATCTTGGCATCATTCAACTCCGTTAGATCACATGGAGCATCCTCGCGGAGTTTCTTGTTAACCCAGAACTTGACTGCCTTCAACTTCTTTGTGCGAGCTAAACCCATCAAAACTCTAGTAGCCGCAGGGGAACGTTTAGAATTGCGGTCCGCCATGGAGTCCAACTCAGAATCCGTATAGTTGGCTAGCTCCTCAACAGACTCCAACCCTTCATACTCAATAAGTCGAGTTTGGGAGGATATCCCTCAATCCACACACGTGAAGAATAAAACGCATCGGCTGATGTTCCAACCCAGGAACATCGCTTCAAGATCAACGACGATGGGAATTTCTGCCATGATGTCTGTGTCAATTTACGAGAGGGTGTCAATACCACTCCTACGTGCGTGCGAATACCAGCGATTTCGGACAACATATTGTGACCGCCGTGACCATGGAGTCAACATCGCGCCAAGAGATGATCCGTCTCTGGCTTGTACGTACAAACGCAAAGGCTGGAACCCAGACCAATGCTCTATGACCGGCTGAGCGACCCCATGACGGTGGCCTACCTTAATCGCTCATACAATGCCATGTCATAGCATCACCTCGTCCGTTTATCCGAGGGATGGCAACACATGGGTGTCGTCTTTTCAAAACGCAACTCCTCGTTCTCATATCTTTCTCAATTCACTGGGTCTGATAAACTGTTTAAGATAAGCCGTCATGTCCAAAGAAACACTTACCACACAAGCAAGAAGATCAATAACAACAGGTTAAAACAATATTATAATATAATATATAAAGATACACGTTACGTTCACATAATGACTGAATCACGAGTCCGGATCGATATAATGACCCACCGATAGTACAGTAGACAGTACGACCAGCATTAAACACCAAAAGCGGTAGTATTCAGACTGCGCATCATGAGCAGGAGCTGGTCGTGTGGAAGGGGCTCATGCATCATGATTGCGATACGGGGCTCCGGTGCTGCTGCGTTTGGGAGTGGAGGAGCCGCAGGGACGGGGGAGGTAGGAGCGCGAAGAGTGTCGATGAGGCGAAGCTGGTCGACAGACAAATGAAGCGGGCTGTCGTTCGGGCGAGCGTTGACAGGGATGTAGCGGTCGGGCGCGAAGATAATGGTGAATGAGGCAGCGTCGGAGGCGGCGACGCTCGTCAAAGCGAGGACAATGGACTCGCACGAGAAAACGGAGGTGCCATCAACAGACACGATATAAGCACCGATGTATTTGCGTCGCACGTTGCGGATGCGGGCGGCCGAGGTACTGGGGGCAATGCCGGACAGATAACCGCGTTTGCGAATGTGGCAAGCGGAGATCTCGAAACCAAGGGTCGGGTGATCACATCTGATGGCCTGCGTGATGGAGTCGAGGCGATGAAACGGATCGTCGGTGACGTCAAGGTTCATGGGAGACAAAGAAGGGCGGTCGGCAGGGACGACACCGTTGGGAGCCAAGAGGCGGAGAGCCTGGACATTGGGGGGGCATCCGCGAGATCGTTCATTCCTTCGTCGAAACGAGCGTGTGTGGCCGTTTTGACAAGAGAACTCGCGAGATCAAAATAATACAGGATTTTGAGAGTGCGAGAATAACCAAGAAAAACACCGAGGCGCGACTTTGGAACGACACGTCCATAGCGTGTCGTAGTGGGACGCACGTGAACACGGCAACCGAAGGTGCGTAGTTTGGACAAATCGGGAAGTTCGCCGCCGCACAACTCATGGGGACTGGACATTCGGGCGCCATGTGGAATAAAATTGTGCAGGCGTACGAAATGATAGAACGCGTACGGCCAAAAAGCAGGACGGAGACTGGCGCCGGTCAACATGGCACGCAGGGCATCACCAATAGTCTGATGGGGACGTTAGCCGGGCCCATTATGGTGGGAGGAGTTGGGACCTGTGAGCTGGGTTTGGTAACCAAAGTTGGCGAAAGTATCAAGGATTTCGCGGCAGCGCCCAAGTTCTCCACCACCATCCATCCGGACATATTTGCCGTTACATGCGGGGGCATTGTTGGCGAGCCACTGATTCAACCAATCCACATGCGGGGCTTTGGTGGCGAATGCGCGACCGATCAAACGGCCACTGAAGTGGTCGGTAATGAGGACATAGCAAGTCTCTCCATTATGTCCGACCAAGTTGTCGAAACGCTTGGAATCGGCGCTCTTTTGTACCATGAAAGCAAAATCGATGCCGAGACCTTGGAGACACTCGGTGGCGGTCATGGTGTTGGAGTGTCCACCTGGAGTCTTGCAAAGCTTCGAAGCCATGCAGACAGCGCACTCATCGATGGTATCGGGGAGGGACAGAGCAGGCATGCCACGGGTGTGCTTGTGTAACTCAGAGAGCCGGCGAAAGTTCAGATGGCCGAGACGCTGGTGCCAAAGCATGCGTAGGGCAGACCGGCCGAGGGAATGGACGAGAAAGACCTGCATGGATGGGGAGGTATCGTCATGGAACTCGGGATACATGGAGATGGGATGTGGATCAGGTTGCATGTTCAGGGCCGGAAAGTATCACGGCGTCGGGGCCTCAGGAGTGGCGGTGAGCAACGATCGAACAATGAAACGGTCGGACCCGCCGGGCAAGGGTGCAAGGCGATCAGCCGGCGAGGGGAGCGACAAGGAATCGGTGAAGGTGAGACCACCAAGGAGACGAGTAGGTTGGAGGCGGGTGCATATATCCTCTGTAGCGGCGGACGGAGTTCGATGAGGGAAGCGGATCATACCGACGCGGTCTTCAGAACTGGTCATGCTGTAGCCATCGGAAGCGAACTGTTTGGCGATCGCGCAGTGACTGATGATGACGCCAGGGATGGAGGCGGTGTGGTACGTGTGTACGAACACACGGCATGGCGTGGTGGATGTGGAGACCAGATCCGAGGAGACATTGTCAGCGAGGGACGGAACAAGAGCAGCAGGAAGGCAGAGGAATCGACACCATCAGGATGATGCGAATGGCTTCCAGCATCAAAGAGGCGGACCTTGGAGCTCGTGCTGGACAGGGGGCGGTACGAGAAGAGAAGGGAGGCATTGCTTGTCGTACAGGCCATGGATCCATTATCGGCGTGTGCGAAGACGGCGCGAGATTCGGGATCATATGTTTCGGAGAGGCGGCGAAACAGGAAGCTGGTGGAGTCAATCGCGAGTACGTCTCCCGGTGTATGAAATGGGAGTGCGTTGCTACAGACGGACTTGAAGAACGGTAGCAAGACATCAGGAAGGATACATGATCTCGGGTCGGCATCGACGAAACACATCTCGAAGTCCTCGGATGAAGCAGGGAAGGAACCACGTAGAGCGTTGAGTTGATATCCGTCGGGAGGCTTGTCGTCATCGACGTCAGTGGGTTGCGATGAGCCAGTACCGCTGGGATATGAAGATGCGTCTGCATCGTCATTGGTTGCCAACGTGGTGGACGCCGCATGAGTGACAATGCTGCGAACGGAACGCGCGAGTGCGGCAGGAGGGCGGCCATCGGCGTTACGCATGTTGATGCGACTCCGGAACTGGGAGTGGGCGGCGGTGACCTGATGTTTCAACTGCGGGTGTCGTTGTCCGAGACTTTCGGCAACAATGTAATCTACAAAGCGATTACAGTCCGTCAGCGTGTGCCCTGGTTGATTACACCCGATACAGGCAGCAGATGCGGCCTGATTGTGTGACATGGCGCGGACGAGAAGATCCATATCTTGTTCGCCCAACGAATTGGGTGTCCCTGAAAGGGCGTCAGCGGACAAAGGAGCGGCTTCGATGCGACGTATGATGGGGGTCGATGACGAATAACGGTCCCTTGTGTTGGACGGAGGTGGTGCCGTGACGTCGCGTCCGATCTCAATGGAGTATTGAACGAAAGTCGTGGCAAGCTGCGACATGGTGAGATGAAACGGAAGGGCATCTTCTGTTCGACCAGTGCGGCGATCTCGTTCGACAAGGCGTCGTATCCAGCGTTTGCGGTGCAACCTTGAACTGCGCTATGCTCTCGGCTGCCGACTGGGAAGACGGTGTCTTGAGACAAGACGCCGTATAGCAATGCAGACATGAACGCTTCTTGGGTTCGGACTGATGCAGGGAGCAGGGACCACCAACAACCGTGGATGTTGTCTGGTTCCACAGATTCGTATGGCGGACACCATAGACCCCACTGCAGGCAAGTTGCACAGAATAGTTTATACCAGTGGACGAAAGAATCTTGGCGCGAAGAGTCATATTTCTGAACAACAGTTTTGCGAAAATCTTTGTACTTGACTTCGGAGGACATGAACTGTTGCATGTAGTCCTCAAAAGACTCGGCCCCATGCGTGATCGGCGCATGCGAATTTGCAGTGTGTCCGGAAGCATGGGTGAACTGAGTTCGAGGAGTACCGCCGTCTTCCGCTTGGAAAGCTAGTCGACCACGTGGTCCGCGAGGTTCGGTGGTGTCGCGATACCCTGGGCGCCCAACTTGTCCGGTGTGATATGACATCTCGTCGTCGAAGCGAGGCCGGGCCCTGTTCGCAGGTTCGGGAATGTTGATGGGCATTCCTCGAAAGTTGGACCCTGCGGTGTTCGTCCGTTCCGTAGTCTCGTCTGGGGGGCCCGTGGCGTCGTCGAGGAGTGGAGGTCCAATGAATTGTAGATCGGTTTCATTTGGACTTCTGTTTGCTGTGGGCGCCGGGTTGTCTTGCGGAGCGGATGATTGAAGTCCAGAGACTCCCGTCTGGGATTCTCGATGATCACTTTCGTCGTCGTTCAAACCCCCGACCACGGAAGGAATAGTGGGTGGGGAACGCGATTGACGTGGGAGCTTTGAGATGGGAATCTGGAAACGAATCAAGATCTCGACGCGGACGAGGTCAGTAACATTTGGGCGATTCCGAATAGTTTGATCGATCAGGCGTTGTAGTGCTGGCCTGCGTAGTGACTGAACCGCACCATCTGCCTTCCGATGAAAAATTGGGAAGCCAGCATCAAAGAGCGGAGTGGTTGATTGGTCATCCAACCAAATGGTGTCTTCGATCTGCTGGACAACGTATCTCTTCAACACAGAAAGGTAGTCATCAATTAATGTCGCATTTCCGGTGTCATATATCTCTGTGAGTGGTACATCTGCCACAGGACAATCTTCAATGTCCACTTGTGTCGTCAGCAATGGCGTATGATTGCCCGACCGATGGGGAGACATATTTGTTGATCTTCAACGAATGTTTATTCTTAGGAGAATGGTTACCTGTGTCACTCCTTTGTCCCAATCAACTAAGAGTCTTTGGGCTTTCTGTTTGTGATACTCCTCAGCAATTTGATGCTGACTCACCGCACGATATATCCTTCCCGGATTCGAAGCTGAGGATTCCCTTGGAGATGGAGGGCGTGGTCTCGTATTTTACTTCAAGAAGACCAACTGACGATGAGATTGCCAACTGTACGCGGCTGGAAATGACGTCTGATGCGGCGTGGGATCCTAGATCACCACACTTTCGTCAGGCTGAGAACCAACTCCGCGAGCAAAGCGATTTCAATGTTTCTATGGTCAACACCACGATGCAGCTTTCGGGGACAGGAACGCGGGGAAACCTGCACGAAGTGATGAGTTTGATGGCTCCGAGGGAAATTTTGGCTGTCGCAAGTGCAGACGACGGCTTATTGGCGGAGCGACTCGAGGAAATGGTGCAAGTCTCAGGCGGCGACTTGAGAGGAGATGGGATCTGCATGATCGGTTCGGAGCATGAGCTTTATGCAGTGGCGACGTCGTCACCGGATTCCGTTATCACGAAGGAGGTTCTGGCGAAGCGTTGGGGATTGGGATTGGAGACCGCGAAGCGAACGCTGGAGGTTACGACGCAAGTCGGAGTGAGGAAGTATGTGCATCCAGTGTCGCGGCGATTCAAGACAAGGCAGCAGGCGATACGTTATCCAAGATTGTCGGGGAAGTTTTATACGGATACGATGTTCTCTCCGACGACTTCGTTGCGTGGATATACCTGTGCCCAAGTTTTCACGGACGGGTACGGGTACGACGAGTTCTACCCTTTGAAGTCGAAGGCGGACGCCTCACGGGGACTACTCGGCTTCATCCAAGAGTCTGGGGTTCCGGGTTCTTGGCTGATTTTGGATGGCGCCTTGGAGCAGAGAACAAGGCACTGGCAGGACGTCGTCCGGGACTACCAGATCCGCCAGACGCTGACGGAGCCTTATAGTCCGTGGCAGAACAAGGCGGAGAGTTCCATTCGCGCTATCAAACGTGGAATTCGACGGTTCATGCAGTCTGGAGGATCGCCGAAGCGGACTTGGTGCTTCTGCGGCGAATGGTACGCTGGGACGAGGCGACTGACGGCGCACGATACGCCGGTTTTAAATGGTCGTGTTCCGGCGGAGAGGGTGGATGGAGACACGCCCGACATCTCGATGTACGTCCAGTTCAGTTGGTACCAATGGGTACATTACATGGATCATGACGGAGAGGTGAAGCTTGGTCGATGGTTGGGTCCAGCAAGAGGAATTGGGAGTGGCAACTGCCATTGGGTATTGCCGATCTCCTGCCGCCCAATCGCAAGGTCAACGGTCTTTCTGATCGGGGACGAGATCGAGCGAATGCAGCACACGATCGACGCAAAGGAACGCTTCGACGAACATGTGCAAGAAAAGATCGGCGACAGTAAACGCCAATCGGAGGTTGATGACGACTTCGACGGGTTGTTCCCGTCGATCGAGGAAGTTCAGGAGGCGGAACGAGATGCGGAAGACGACCTCGAACCGCTCGAACCAGAGTCAGCCACCAGGAAGGAGGCAGACGACTACACGCCTGAGTCGATGGACGAGTTTATTTCGGCAAGCGTGCTCCTGCCACGTGGCGAAGACGTGGTACGCGCGAAGGTTGTTGGTCGGATGCACGGGAGGGACGGTAATCCACTTGGCATGCGGCACTCGAATCCTATCTTGGACACCCGGGAGTACCAGGTTGAGTTTCCAGATGGGTTGACTGCGACATATGCCGCGAATGTGATTGCCGAGAACTTATATTCACAGGTGGACGATGAGGGTCGCCACTTCGCCATTTTGCAAGAGATCACCGACCACAAGAAAGATGGATCGGCACTGTCAAAGGACGACGGTTTCATTGTGAACCGCCATGGGCAGCGTCGTCCCAAGTTGACGACAAGGGGTTGGAAACTCTTGGTCTCTTGGAAGGATGGCAGTACGGATTGGATTCCGTTAAAGGACTTGAAAGAAGCGAATCCTGTCGACGTGGCGGAGTACGCAGTCGCCAACAAGATTGCAGAAGAACCTGCATTCGCTTGGTGGGTGCAAGATGTATTGCGTCGGCGGGATCGTGTTATCAAGAAGGTTAAGTCAACCAAGTATTGGCTGCGGTCACACAAGTATGGCGTCGAACTGCCAAAGACAGTGGCGGAGGCGCTAACGATCGATCGCAGAACGGGGACTACCTTTTGGCGCGATGCCATTGAGAAGGAAATGAGGATCGTGAGAGAGAAAGAACAAATTATAAAGGTTATCAACATACTAGAAGCTTTCGCAGCAACTAACTTTGTACCCTGTCTTGGCCAGATCATATTTCAGACTGGCGTAGAGCTGGAAGTATCTGACTTATCGTAAAGTGAAATACCGAAGGATGGACATCTGAGATGGGGGAGGTGCCGCTGGTGGTAGTGGATCAGGATGCATGGCTGCCGGCTGTGTTATGGCTTGTCCTGGCACCGGGTTAGTCGTACTGATAGTTCGTCTTGGGAAATATTGAGTAACCGTCTGTTGAAGAGCATTGTCGTGTAGTCTAGTGGCTCGAGAACGGTGGACTTGTCGAAGCCACCTACGGCGAACAGACTGGGTGGAATTTAATATGGTGTTGATGGGCCGGTCGCAGTAGTGTTGATCGACGGTAGGAAGGAGATGGCGGTTGTCGTAGTAATGTTGGATTTCCACTTGCTCGGCTGTACGTCGCGTGGCCTTTTCGTGGTGGTCTTTGTCGTGTATGACCGAATTGCGCGCTTTCAGAGGTCGCTTGTCAAAGAGTGAAGAGCCTTGAGGATATCTCGCATGGTTTGTGTGCCGAGTACCCAGTTATTTAAAAGCGGATTGTCCATGTGGAGAGATGCGAGTGAGTGCCATGTTGAGCTTAAGAAACCCTTAACTGCTGGTTCCCATCCGATGAGGATTGTTCGTGAAGTGCTTTGTGTATCGTAGCGTGCATATGCGCAGGGAGTCCGCGAAGATCTGCCTCAAATGGTACATTGCTGTCGGTGAACCAGTGGTTGATGGCTGCTGTGAACACGTAGTATATGGAGTGTGGGCCAAGAGCATGCAGGAACTTTGTGAACGTCTTGAGGAGGAGCTTGCGTGAGGGGTGATCAGGGCAGAGGAGAAAATGTGTTTGCGTCTCAACCTCAGTGGAACAGCATGGACAAAGAGCGATTGTCGGAGACTTAATGGCGGCGCGGTGCAAGAGTCTGTATCCCAGAGGCTGTTGGTTGTGCACATATTTCATATGGGTGACTTGTTGACGGGAGCTCAGAGATCGGAAGTGTTTTCCGAAATGCACGTGATCAATGATGTCCCATGTGCTGTTGGTCCATTTGAACCGATCCTGCATGTATACTCGAAGTTGTGATCCGTTGATGTGGAACCGAAGATATTCATCATAATTTCCTACGAGTCGTATGCCCCGGCTGTCATTGTTACTCGGAGTATGGGTAGGTGTGGAATATGTTGAATGGGCTTGGTGCGTTTCATATTGGAATGTGTAGCAGCAAGAGCGTCGACATCGACGTTGTTGCGGGCGTCGCGGGAAGGTTGGAGTAACTTGTTGTCTGGTCCTGGTGACTTTGACCCAGGTGATGGTCGTGGAGCTCGAAGTTCATTGTGGAGAGATGCAATCAGAGACAGGTAATCAACGTTATTGAGTTGGCGACGTGGTTTGGAACCGCGAAATGTCACTAGCTTGACTTTTGTGATGGCACACTGGCTGTCAACGATCCATCGGTATCGGCAACGGTGCCGCAACCCCCAGAATCGTGCAACAGCTGCAATAAGCAAGAGGGGAGCAGCAAAGCCACCGAGCTCGCTCCTCGTGGAGCTGGAGATTTCGGGAGGTCCATCCACCGGTCCGGTTCCCTGGTACAGCGTTACGTCCTTTGGAGTCATCAATTTCCACCCAAAGGTTCCCGTGGTGTGGGACTCGAGACTCCCATCGGTTACGATTTCGAGTCGTTTTTTTGATCGGAATGCTTGCCAGACCTGAAGATCAGTTGCTTTTTGCTCGTAATGTGACAGGAGACGGCTGTAGAATCGGGGAATCGCCTTCAGAAACTTGCGAAGGGAAGAGTATGACGTCGCCTCGTTGGGGGTATGAAGGGGATCGATTGATGTCTTGTGGGTGGTCCCGGTCTTCGGAAGGAATGCCCCCATTGGTTCCTCCCAGTAGGGATGATACCTGATGTACGACGTTGTGATGTATGAGGTCCAGAGACGCTGCTGTTTTAAACTTGGTGTTGCTTGACGAGGCCATGTCGAGCTATGTTTGAAGTCACTGGGTCGGATGCCTTTGGCGTATGAGGTACATATCGTTCGTCCATCCGTCCCGGCAGACATATCAGAGAGTGTCGTGGCCTGCAGGTATATCCGTACCAGGTTTATGTCGTGCTGTTGCGCAAGAGAGTATCGGTGTAGATGGTTGGGATCCATAATATACTTGTCGCGTGTGGTGCGTAGAGCAGGGAGGAGTTGCTCAGTGAAGGTGATAGTGATCGCGTGGTTGCTGATGAATTGTCGGACTGATGTGATCCATGTGGGAGTTAAGTAGGAAACATGCTGGGATGGTTTTTCAAGGATGTTGTATCCAGTGCCAGCTTCGAGTTGGGAGTATTGGACGTTCATCACGATCATCTTGCCGACTTCTGAGTTGGCGAACACTGAGTTTCTGATTAGGCGCAGAGATGCTATCCCCATTTCGGTTCGGAGATCAAGCAGCTCTATCCCTCCCATGTCAAGTGGGGCGTGTCTTATTGCTGTGGGCAATTTGGAGGACACTCCCATCCCTTGCAGCATTGCCGCTAAAACTTTGGATTGTACTGACCCAAGTTCTTCCTCATCGACTGCCAATGCAGCAAGTGAGTATCGCATGGCTGGTGTATACGTAGTTTTGTGGAAGACTCGGATGTCTTGAGCCGTGAGTCGTGGAGAACGAAGCCGAGTTGCATAGTTGTCGGCTTTTGTCTTCATTACCTTCAGTTGTTCCGAGAAATCGCCAGAAGGTGATAGGTAGACTCCCAGAAGTCGAGACGCTTGGTCGACACTTGTGCATTTAACCTGGGTTGTGGTTTCGCGGTCTGACCCTCGGGTGAGTAGAACCTTTGGATCGGTAGGTGATATGGGGCGAAGTGCTGGTCTGCCAGATGTCCAATCCCAGTACATGATGTACCACGAGCATTTGGAAAGATTCAAGGAGCCGCCTGAGAAGTGCAGCAGCCTTTCCCATGTCTGGGCAATATGGTTGATGCGAGTAATCATTTCTGTGTGACTTAGAAGTCCCGGATCGGTAAAGCCGAGAGAGGTGTCGTCGACGAATGCATCAATGAGACGGGAATGTTTGATGGACGCATCTGGGGACTGAAACTCCATTCGTTCGGGTATAAGATGATCCAGCGTGTTCATGAGGATGACCACCAGAGATAACCAGACTGCGGGAGAGGCTCCGCTGCCTTGGCCGGTTCCAAACAACGGTGCAAAGGGAGTGCCACTGTAGTTGTCGGCTGAAATACCATGGACAGTTTTGACGGTATATTGCATGAACTGGAGTGCTTCAGCGTGGGTTTGGATTGCATTCAGAGGCATCCCGCATCGGCGGGCCGCCAGCATGCCAAGGTTAACGATTATCCGATCGTAACAGGCGCTGGCGTCGTTGTCGAATCGTGCCAAATTATGTTTAAGAATACGGCACAGATCCGTGGTTAGTTGCGTTAACATGATCGGGTCCATGGTTGATCGGGATGGAACTGAGCCATGTTGACCAGGATGGAGTAAGTCGAATTCAACAGACCGACGGACCAGTCGGTGTCCCCACTGAATCTTCAGAAAGAGGTTGTAGTCGGCTTCGAAGAGGTGAATGATTCTTAGCCGATTTATGTTGGGAATGCCCGGATCTTTTCAATCAGGACGTTGACCGCGTTGCTCCAACGCTTGACGGATATCCCATTGGAAATAGCTATGTTGAGAAATTTTGTCAAACCATCGAGCAGGACGGGATCAGTGATGAGAGCCTTGTAATGGCCGAGATGACGGCCCGAAGGAGACGTCGCGGTTGATTCCCGCCACTTCTTGATGCCCCATTCGATGTCGGAAGAGGATATATCAGAGGAGATTTCTTCGTGTGCGCGGACATGATCCGGTACTGCAAATGAGGAGAAGAATGCTTGAGTTGTGTATCATCATTGTGCCATTCTGGTGGGACATATCCTGAGAGAAGGTGTTGAGCAGAGGATGATAGACTTGTGAAGGTGAGTTCGTCATGGATGATGCCGTGCCCACAGGGTGATTCGGCCGCTGTTCGGAATGCTGCGCTATTGTACTTCAGGATTTGAGCTTCGATGGCGGTGCGGTCAATGACTTTCTCCCAAATGATGTCCTCTTGACGTACTTGAGCTAGGACAATCGAAGGAGGAAGTGATGGATCGGTAGTGGACACTGGAACGTTGATGTATGAGAGACCCGAGTGGAGTTTGGGAGATACCTGCGTGCGAATGTGAGCGTGCATAGCTTGGTTATCCTCTTTTGCTATCGTGCGTTGTACAATCTGAGCTCGTCTTGTTGAGTCAGCACTTGTGCTAGGGTTTGAATCGGATCTGTACTTTGCAAGCAAATCATATAGATTGCGGCTTCGGACTGTGTCCGATGATCGTTGTAGTTTTCGTAGTTGACGGGAGGATTGATTGAGATGAACCCGGATTTCGTCCGATGTGAGGAAGGTCTGACGTAGGGAAATACATATGTTGGGTTGTGTTGTTGGATCTGTGATTGGAGGCGATCGATTTTGAGGAGTGATTGGTCTGCTGCTGAGCGTCCTGAAGTCTCAATCGCCAGTAACTGCGGAGGAGTCCTGCGTTTCGGAGTTCGGGTGACCATTGGTGTCGTTGAGGGGTTCTTTGAAGGGAACGCTCGGACATTTGCATCGCTTTTCCTTGGTCCGAGTCCCATTTTTCCAGAATACGGCGGATTGCAGGTCGCGTCATGGTCTTGTGGGTATCATAGAGCCAGTTGATGCGCGCCGTCATGTCGTGGTCATGATAGTATTTATGCATGCTTGTCACGTAGTCTTCGACCAGTTCGGGATTGCCGGCTTTCAATAAACGCATGTCCGATCGGGGAATGGTGAACGTTTGTGGAGTATATCCAAGAAGGGAGTGGAGATCGAGGTCGACGTAAAGTCCTCGGTGGTCGGAAAGGGGGCCATCATAGTACGATAGAGTGCCCTGTTGTCTCATCGACGACACCACTTTCGAGCAGCCGAGCATGAAATCAATCCGTCGATCGAGGGCACCCATGTATGTTGATGTTGCTGGACTGCTTGCCTGGAGATCCTGCAGTTGGCAGGTTGTCTGCATTTCGAGGAAACCCGCATCGTAAAGGGTAGAATTGGCATCCAGCATTAGGAGAACGGAGTGCTGGCGTGCTTGAAGAGATGTAATCAGAATTGTAATGTCGGTGAAGAATGCCTGTCGGGGATCCGGTTGCTTATTTCCGTTTGCCTTCATAAAGGAGTACTCTCGATGATATGTACTGCCCAGGGAGGAGGAAGATATACTGCCGCGACATGTCCTGTACCCCGTTAATACGGTGAAGTATTGGCTCTGCTTTCCACGGAATGTAAGTCCGCTCCACCTTCCGAGTCCACTCGGATCCTGGAGGTTTGAGTCGCCCGAGAGCATAGGAACTAGAGAGCCATGAGCAAAAGATAGATTCCCGCCTGCCTGATAAACATCCGTGACCTTCACCGGATCGATTTCTGTCGAGGGTGATCCGAACTCGACTTTGCATTGGGAAAATTGCCTGCGTAAACACCGGCGGAAATCAGATTGTAAATGAGCTAGTTGGTTCCATGGTGTATTGGTTTCAGATAAGCCTGCAATGTCGACACTGAGTGTTGACAAGTTGTGGAGACAGTATTTGTAATCCTCGCACCCAGAAGAGTATGTCAGGCCCTTCACATTTTGGAAAAAAATTCGAAACGCGTCGGGATGTTTAAGATATACATCATCTCCGTAGAACTTTCTAGGCGCGGCGTCCTGTGGAGTGGTGAATTGAGCGCCCCGGGCGGCCTGTAACAAAGAAGGAATTGGGGCGAGATAGTTGTTTTGATGGTGTGGTGGCTTTGGATCGTTTATGCCGAGGAAGCTGCTGGATTGTGCTGGTAAATTGCTTGGAGAAGTGATGCTTGATGGTTTGTAGGGAGTCTCATACACCGAGGAGTCGGGATGAGTGGGAGGAGAGCTTGGGATTGACATTACCCTTTGGCGCCACCGTCAGGAGCAGGGGTTAAGTTGTATTGCTGATCCAGATCGGGGAGTGCTGCGGGAGGGTAGAGGATATCATCCTCGATATCGTCAAATGAGTCGAGAGAACCCGTAGGTGAGGAGGGATATCGGTAGAATGGGGTTGGGACGGTGGAGCGGTAGGTGTGTCAGTAGTGGAGGAGTGCGTAGCGTTGGTAGCATTGTGGCCATATCGGTGATGTTAGGCGTCGATGGAGCTTCCGCTGTGGTTGTATTGCCAGAAACGAGTGAAAGTTGTTCCATGTTGGAGTGCAGAGTACGCGGTTTCTTTTGTTGTGGTGGAGGTGGGAGGGATGAGCTGGAAGATCCTGTCCCTGTGGAGGTAGAGGACCGAGATTGAACGGACATGGAAGAGTTATGAGGTGGTAGGTTGGATGTTTGAGTGGGTGCCGCCGCAGCTGGGGACGGATCCCCGTCCCACTTGTATCCATGAATGTTTCGGCACGCGGCTCTTCCTCCTGGTCAGGTACTCTTCCGAGGGCGAGGAATTCTGGCGGGATGAGAGGAGGAAAATTATCGAAGCGGTCTGCCATGTTGGTAATGATACCGGTGAGTTGCTGTATTTGGATACGGAGATCGGTAATGGAGTGAACCGTCGTTTGGTGACAGTCCATTGATTTGGAGAGTTGAGTATCGATTTCGGAGAGTCTGGAGTTGGTCGCCGTGGAGTCAAGTTTGATTGCGCTGTGGAGCTGCCTCAATTGGGATTCCAGGTCATGAATTCGTGCGGTGCCTGACTGTGAAGGAGTCATGGCGGAGTGGGTTGAGGCTGTTTGGTCATCTGAATTGTTATTAGTGCCGTAGGTACTTCGTGCCCGCAATGAGCTTTTCTGTGGTGGTGTTGGGCGGGGAGGTGGTGGTAGTTTAGGGCCTGTGTGGGGGGAGGCTGTGCGTGGTGTCTGCTGGGATTGCGAATTCTGGGTATTTGTCTGTTGTGGGATGTCAGTTGCTGGCTGTCGAACTGAGTCTGGTGCGCTTTGCCAAATATCGGAAGAAGATAAACCTTCCAGAAAGTCAAGTGTCTGCTGAGTGGAAGAGTCAATAAGGATAACGTTTGGTAGACCTGGTAGACTGTCTCGGAAACGAGCTTCTCGATGTCCAAGCGGGTTCAGACGGAGCTTGTACGCCCGAAGAGCATTCTGAACAAAGGCGAGTTGTTCAGCTTGAACGAGGAGGTATGGTTTTTCGTCATATCCTCCGTTCACAGCGTCGCAGCGCACGTTGTCCGATGATAGAAGGGACTGTGCCCATTCGCGAGTGGTGCGCGAAGTGGTTTCCCCGGTACCCCAAGTTTCGATTCGGACCTGATCAAAGTTCATCAAGTACATAGGAAGTTGGATGGATTTTAGGGACTTAATGTAGGCTTCGTGGTGGAGGAAATATCGCTTTATCTGTTCTTGTGTCAAATTTGCGAAGGCCAATCTTGATAGAAATAGTGCTGTGGTGCGACTGCTCGTTAGATGTGCCGATAGGATCTGAGTTAGGGGAGCTACGTGGTGCTCTCCGCACCGAACCGCTAGATGATCGATACGTTGTTCCATGGGGGTGTTGCGGTGGAGGATGATATCAAAGAAAGGAGTGTGAGGAGGAAGTTGCTGTCTCAGGCTTTTCATATAGTGAATCCGATGGGTGCTGTTTGGCGCCTTAAGTAAAATATAACCTGCGATTACCATTTTTCCGCTAGCACAAGTTGAATTTGAGAATCCGATCGTAGCGTCATGTGTCTCAAGAGCGCGGTGTGTGGATGCTGAGGAGCGCCATTGAGATGGGGAGTTGGTCTGAAAGGCAAAGCGGAGACCGAAGACGAATTGAAAGGTGGTGTCCAACGAAGTGATTGTAGGAGAGATGAAATCTCGAAGATCATTTGTTGTCATTTGGTCAATAGTTCGGGATTGTGTTAAATCTTTGCTTTCCCATCTGTAAAACACTCCGTCTGTTCTGTTGAATAGTCCCTGGAGAAGAGTAAGGGCTTCGGTTAACCAGGCGATTGGGTTTGGGTTTAGTACATGGAAATCATCCTTGCGGGTCCAGCGGATTGTCAATCGATGGGTGCCGTCGTTGGTTGGTGCAGTTACCGAAGCCGTTGTGGCAGGAGGTTTTGCATCCTCCGACCTATCGGATGCGAATGTGCTGTTGTCGGATTGATTTTTATTCCAAGGTGATGATAGAAGCTGGGACGGCAGGGGAGGAGAGGGGTTGTGTTGGGGCTGGAAGAGTTGGAGGATAACGCGCTGCGCTTGGGGAGTGATGGAGGTTGCATTGGAGGGTGGTGCAGTTGTTGGCTTTGGGACGGGTTTAGGGTTCTTTGTTGGTTTGGTAAGCTTAGTCAACTTGGAGGCGATTTTCTTTTCCGTAGATTGGGATCGTTCGCGAGCTGGGCGTACTCTGGTGACTTGTTGCCATGGTGTGGCAGACTCGATGTCCATGCTTTGGTCTGCAAGTAAGCCTTTCCAGGAGTAGACGTTCGTATCAATAGAAAGATGATGGGGAGCAAAGGTCTGGAGATATGGCTGCGAGATACCCGTTGCCCACGCCTGCAGAGTGGAAGAAATGTCGAGCTTACGATCGACATGGAACATAAAGTTATACCAGATCATCCGATGGCAGCCAATTGGGTCTTCGTCAAACTTGGACCAATGATGGACAAACTCCTTACAGTCATCAAAGGCGTAGTAGCCGAGGTTCAGGTAGCGATTCCAGGTGACCTTGTCACCATGTTGACGGTAGGCATCGGCATTTGCAAGACGCCGATAATGAGATTCGAGCTCGCTGGGGTTCAAATTCTCTGCTGATGGTTGGTCGGCCCAGTGTTCGATGCGGAATCCAAAGGTCGGGTTGTCAGGATCGTGAGGGCCTGTTAGGGCGATGGATAGCGGAGCTTCCTTTCCTGCGGTCATGGTGGTTGGTTGCAACAAAACGTACAAGAAAACCTACGTAAAAAACGGACGACGGACAGAACGTGTTTACGAGTTTCAGAAGTAAATATTGTGTGGGAAATGAGGATCGTGATGGTGGCATTCGAGTTCAGCGACGATCCAAGTCCGCCTGTTGGGTACGCGAAGGCAACATGTCACATGATATTTGACATCAAATTTGACCTAACGAGGAAGGCGCGACTCGTCCTGAATGGTGCGAAACACGAAGTACCAAAGGAGATGACCTTCTTGAGTGTCGTGTCACGTGATAGCGTTCGGATCGCGTTCACTCTTGCAGCATTGAACGGACTTGATATCTTGGCGGCAGACATCCAAAATGCTTATCTCTCGGCACCGACTGATGAGAGGCTATATGTTGTTGCCGGGTTGGAGTTCCCACCCGATTTGAGAGGACGACCAGTGAAGATCGTGAGTGCACTTTATGGAATGAAGTCGTCGGGAGCGCGATTCAGGGACCATCTTGCCGCGTCGCTTCGGGACATGGGATATGTCAGCTGCAAAGCGGATCCGGACGTTTGGATGAAGGCCGCAATGACGGCCGACGGAACGAAGTTCTACAGTTATGTCTTGGCGTATGTCGCTGACATCCTATGTCTCGATACGAATCTGAAGAATGTGATGGACGCCTTGTCAAAGGTCTACAAGCTGAATGATGGAAGCGTTAAGGCACCTGATGTATATCTTGGGGCCGAAGTGAAGCAATTCAAGATACCCGAATCGGATGAGCCGGGGAAGATCAGGTGGGCCATGTCATCATCCAAGTATGTGTCGAGGGCTGTCAAGGACGTCGAGACGGAGTTGGAGAACGTGGGGTTGGGGTTGCCGAAACGCACAACGACTCCACTAAGTCAGGGTTATCGACCGGAGCTGGATCAAACGGCGGAGTTGGATGCGCAGCGACTCAATTATTACCAAGGGTTGGTCGGCGTGCTGAGGTGGATCTGCAAACTCGGGCAAGTGGACATACTGATGCCGGTTTCTCTCATGTCACGTTATCTCGTGTCGGCGAGAGAGGGTCATCTTCAACAATTGTTCCATGTGTTTGCTTATTTGAAGCAGTACGACCGATCGACGATGGTGTTTGACGACACGGAGCCAAGCTATGACCCGCGACGATTTGCCACGCAAGATCGGTCGAAGTATTATCCTGACGCGAAGGAAGCCATACCGGAGAACATGCCTGAACCGCGAGGGAAGCCAGTTATGATGACTTGTTTTGTTGATGCCGATCATGCAGGTTGTCAGTTAACGCGTCGGTCACACACTGGCGTGATCCTGTATATCAATCGCGCACCGATTATATGGTACTCCAAGCGGCAGAACACGGTGGAATCTTCCACGTTTGGCTCGGAGTTTATCGCCATAAAGATTGCAGTTGAGTTGATAGAGGGTTTGCGGTACAAGTTAAGGATGATGGGTGTTCCGATTGAGGATCCTTGCAATGTTTTTTGTGATAATGAAGCGGTCGTCAAGAACTCCACCAGGCCGGAGTCGACCTTGAAGAAGAAGCATCAGGCAATCGCGTACCATCGCACTCGCGAGGCTCAGGCTGCGGGGACGGTGCGAATTGCTAAGGAAGATGGTGAGACTAACCTGGCAGATATCTTTACGAAACTCTTGGCAGGGCCGAAGCTTCGGGATTTATCGCAACGCATCCTATGGTGATGGGATGGCTCTTGGGCCTGCAAAGCAGGTTGCTGGCCTTGGCCTACGAGCGTAGGTGTGGATGGGCTAATACTATTTGGAGATGGATGTCCGGACGGCCTCTGGTGTTATGTGATTTCAGGTGTTTTGTGCGGAGTGCGAATCCGGGGACGAGCGAATCACCGATGGATCGGTATTTTGCTCGCGGGGACTGCACGAATTCTACTGTGTCTGCGTTATATTGGGCTACGGCCAGACCGTATGGGATTTCTCCGAGCTTAGCCTATAATTTTGTTCTATCCTGATCACTAATGCCATGCTGCCCCACAATGATGGATTTCCAGTAGTAACGGTAGGTTTTATTCAACTCAACAACTGCCCGGAACTCAACCAAATCTCGCATTTTTACCACCAAACTCGCCCGAAACAAGCAGTTCACACACCGAAACACCCTCTAACTCGTCTCCAACTGCGAAATCAACAACTGGACCTCTAAAACGCTTCTCCGACGCATTTTCAGGCATTCTCACGCCAAAAAATGTAAAATTACCTCACAATCCGGCCACCACCGACTCGAACCCAGAACCTCCGATTTCGACAACTTTTTCAACGACACCCAAAATTATACCTACCAAAAAGTTCCCACCCCAAAATTCGAACCCCCAGCCACCAAATCCGTCGCAAAATCTTTTGCAACCCCAAACTCAACACAACGAAATTATTCAACCTCCCAGTACGAAATCTGCCAAAAACACGCAAAAATCACCCAATTCTGGAAACGACGACCAAAACCCCCAAAATGCACCAAAATTCGTTGCAACACGCCCAACTCCGCGCCACCAGGCGACCCATGCAACCTTCACATACCCTCCCACTGTTGAAACCTTCTTTGATGAGGACACAGACCATGATTCAGAACAAGAACCCAAGCACATTCAACACACATCCCCTGATGCGCTCACATCATCAACGCAAGCCGATTTCACTTGTCCACCAATCGAAGACCTCACGAAAACACTTTTGAAGTACGCCAAAAGTGCTAACCATTGCAAATTGTCCTACCCAACCGACCTTCAAGCACACCGCCAACACTTTAACACCTTCATTGACAACCTTCGAATTGTTTGTAACATTTCCCTGTGGACGTGCCAAGTCTTTGATCTTTGGCCAAAACAAGTGTTCTATTCACACCCTTTTGTTGGCACTGCTCTCTACAATTTGATCTTCACAAACGTTTGTGACCCTTGCCAGAAACACATCATTGATGGTCCACCAGACGCTCGCACTGCAAGTCTAACTCTACGCCGCCACTGCGCTCCGCTAACTCCTGATCATGTTGAACCAACACGCAAAGCTTTCTGCTCCATCAAACAACCACATCATGAAGTCGCAACCTCCTACCTCAACCGCATTCGCCTTCTCACGCGCAACTGCTATCATGCTGGAATACCCAACACCGACGCCGAACTTATCAAACGCACCGTTCGTGGTGGAAGCAATCACTCCTTCTACGCCGCATCCTATCAACGTTTCGACGCCGACATACGTCGCACAGAACTCAATTACGAAGCTCTGCCACCATTCGCCGAACTCGAAAGCCATCTCCTCAACATTGACGAATCCCGTGGCCTCACACTCCCGTCCCAGAACCACCGCAACTACAACCAACACGCCAACGCTGCCCGTGCTAACCAATCCCACCATTTTCAACCGCGCCACAACCAAACTACCCAACGTGTCTTCACACAAAGACAACAACAAGCTTTCAGTTCCATCCTTTGACCTTATTCCAATCCCAACAGCAACAATCAAAACCGAAACCAACCGCCGCGACCACCGCAAAACCATTCGCGCCCGTTCTGACCCCCTACACATCCTTCACGACCACCATTCAACAACTCGAATCAACGTCGACCACCACTACCCTCCCCGCGGCCATCCAACCAGCCTCAACAAAACAATTGACCACCTTTCCGACCGACGTTGAGCCCCAATCAACGTCCATCTCCCAACGGATCCAACAACAACCATTCGCACAACCCTTCCAATACCGCTACAATCGTCTGCAATAACTGTGGACGCCTCGGCCACTATGCGCGCAACTGCACAAACCCCAGATCCAACCAAAACAATCGCTCCGCCAACCCTCAAAGACCATCCAACAATGAAAACGCTGCTCCACGCAACCAACAACGTGCCTACTCCATCACTGACTCTGACCAAAACTCACCAGATCAATCAAGATACCACCATCAAGCCTTTTCAGAGCTTCATCCCTTGACAATACTGATGATCACCCATCCAACATCCCTTGGCCCAATCCTGACCTACCTCAGATGACCATCAACCAACCTCTCCTTGACAGAGATTATCTCTCATCTGCCAATCATTCTCCTCCCAACTCTGGAGCCACAGATTACTTCCATGATGATCCCCAATCACCATACCAAAGATTTGGTCCCCCACATCTTGAAAACTGGCTACCTGACAGTGGTGCTACCAGCCATTATACTCCACTCTTCAGCAACCTCCACAATGTCAAACCCTGCAGTGTCCCAATCTCCTTAGCTGATGGCAGCACCAAGATGTCCACCCACAAAGGATCAACTGAATGCCACTTCACCACTGATGATGGCCTCAAGTCCATCCTAGGACTCACTGATGTCTACTATGTTGAAGGCCTCAGCCACAGACTCCTCTCCTTAACTGCTCTATCATGCACTCAAAACTTCAGTGTCCTGATCAAGAACAGAGCCACAACAATCCAACTCCCAAATGGCTCCACATACACTTGGCCAATACTGACCAGAGAACTCCCTTCATGACAACAAGCCTTCTCAACAATCTCCAACTCTAACCTACCTCCTGACCCTGGCTCTGAACCTGATGAACAACATTTGATGACACTACACTTCCTGTTGACACCGATCAACGCCGTTCAGTCACCGCTCTACCTTTGGAACTTATCTACCGACACCTCCCTTTCCGCAATTTCCGCAATCTTATGGTCGGATCCCTTCACCAAACATGGAATGACCATGTCTTGACACCTACTGTTGATCACAACTCCTGGCCTCTACGCATTTCGATAAGCCAAAAACGTGCCCGCAACAAAACTCCTCAACGCCAAGGCACTGAACCTTTCCATCGCCTTCATCTTGACCTTATGTGCAACCCATTCCGCTATGGTCTCACAACCAATACCAACTTTTCAGCCTACTTGTTTATTGTCACAACACCTGGCAAACTAACAGGTTGGATTGGTCTACCAACTGAAAGCACAGCTTCCATTATTACTGCTCTAAAGCAATGGCTAACTGACACAGAACTCCTTGGCTGCACCCAATCCGTCCGTTTTATCCGCACTGATGCTGGATCTGCTTTCACCTCAGCCAAATTCATTTCTGAATGCACTTCACTTGGTATCAAAGTTGAAGCTGCAGCACCTGAACATCAAGAAATGAACGGTATCTGCAAAGCCAAATGGCGTGAAGTCCACAACACTGCCAACATCCTTCTAAACAATGCAAGACTTGGAAGTGCATTCTTCCATTATGCACATGCTTATGCTGTTCAAATCCTCAATGTCTGCCCAGCCAAGAATGTTATTGACCAAGATGGCAACCCAACAACTCCCTATCAATACAGCTTCCAACTCAAGCCTTCCCTCGCCAACTTCTGCATCTTTGGATGTCCAACATTCTTCAAACGCTACGAACCAACTTTCCGCAACAAACTTATAACCTACAAGCAACAACTCCAACGTGCATCTCGCGGAATTTTCATTGGATTTCCCGACAACTCTGCAGGATGGTTAATCTACTCACCAGATCAACCCCAAAGCCTCATCATAACCCGTGATGCCTACTTTGATGAAGACTTCAACTCCGCTCTCTGTTTTGATTCCAAACCTTTTGCTGGAGCCATACCCATCCGCTCCCACTTCAATCCGAATGGACTTCGCAACACCCCAGAGAACTCTGAACCTTCCACCTACCTTCATTGATACCTCCAACCATCATTCTTCCCTCCCTGCCATCCCTGAAACTGATGACAATGCCCATGAAGACGATCCACCACCTTCTACACCTGCTGCAATCAAACATACAACTCCTCAACATGGTCCAACACCACCCACACCACACCAAGTCAACTTTGTCACCCATCAACAACATCACTCTCAACTCCATAAAATGATGACAATATACTTCCAAGAATGCAATGAAGATCTACCAAGTATTGATCCCATTCACTCTGCCATGATGACAATTGACCACTCTCCCACCAACAATTCACAAGCCAACCCCCTGGAATCTGTGGACAAATATCCTCCAGAACCTCAGTCTCTCAAAGCTGTCCTCAAACTTGATGACAATGTACGCAATGCTTGGCTACATGCAATCAAAATTGAAATCAAGAACCTCATTGACCATGAAACCTTCATCCTTGGACAAACTCCACACAAAGATGAACTCATTATCCCAGTCAAACTTCTTGTGCTCAAAGCAAAACAAACTGCAACTGGCAAGCTTGACAAACTAAAAGCTTGCCTTGTCGCCCGTGGCAACCTGGAGAAACATCTCCTGAAAAGAGTCAAAGCCATCAACCAACAACGACTCCTTGAACAACGTCAAGAAATTGCTGAATCTACCCCTTCACCTGGCACTCCAAAACCCATACCTGTTGAACCACTCATCTATGAAGACACCTGGTCACCCTGTGCATCTGCAAGAGGGGTCAAACTATTCATTGCAACCATCTGTGCATCCAGAAGAAGTGTCAAGAGTGCTGACTTCATTGGTGCCTACCTCCAAGCTAAAGTTATTGGTCGCCACTTCGTGAAACTACCATTGGAATATGCCTATCACTTCCCTGAATACGCTAAATTCTTTGGCTCCCCAATGTTACTGAACAAAGGAATCTACGGTCTCGTCTACTCCGGCAAATATTGGAACATTGAATTTTCGGAATGGCTCTACTCCCAAGGATTCATCCAGTCTCCTTCCGAACCGTCTTATTTTGTCCAATACGACAAACACAATCAATGGCTCCGTCTCCTATTTTTTGTCGACGATATGCTCTACGCTGGAAGCAACGATTCCATCGAAAAACAATTTGAAGATTCCGTCCGCAATCGCTTTGATGTCAAATTCCTCGGCCCCGCGCAATGGTTCCTCCAAATGCGTATCCACAAGCATTCTGACTCAAGCTATACTCTGGATCAACACTGCTACGTTTTGAATACTCTCCAACATTATGACCCGAACTCCGAATTCCCCGAACGCGATACCCCCTTCCCCCCTGACTACACCTTCAGCAAGGATAACCACCCCGTAACCTCCTCTGACATTACTCTCGTCGAACAAAAGCAACAATGCCTTCCCTTCCGCTCTGCTGTCTGCACTCTACTCTACCTTGCATACAACACAAGAGCTGACATCCTATATGATGTCTGCAAACTTGCTAAAGCATGCATCTCCCCTGGCATACCTGATTTTTGAGCCCTATCTTGGCTCATTGGCTATCTTTGCCGCCGCCCCTACTATGCTCTCAAATTCTACCCCGATGGCACTTCAAATCCCATCTATGACATCTGCCTTCACCATCGTATCCCATACTCCGATCTCACCGTTTTCTCCGACGCCAGCTGGCAAGACTGCCCTGACACTGGCCGTTCCACTGTTGGATACATGATTTTCTACAATGGTGCTCTCATTGAAGCCAATTCTACCATGCCTACACCTGTTGCAATGTCTACTTCTGAAGCTGAATACATGGCCGCATGTTCTGCCACAATGGCCACAGCTCACATCCAAATGCTTCTCTACAATATGCTCTAGCTTGGCACCAAACAATGGCGTGAATCAACCCAACGTCTTCCTTCCATACCTGCCATCCTCATGATTGACAATGAAGCCACTGTCCAAATCGCCAAGAATGGAAAACTCACTCGCAAGACGCGACACATCGAACGCCGTTTCCATTTTGTCCATCAAGGCCAACAAGACGGCATTCACCAACTTCATTGGATCCCCTGTGACTCTCAACTTGCCAATATCCTCACCAAGACTCAATACTCCGGCAAAATCAATCCTCACCTCACCAAGATCTTCTGTGTTCTCCCCGACCACATGCTTTCATCACCGGGACCAGAGATCTGATCCAAGAGGGGTGTTAGGAATCTACCGTCACTCTGTCACACTGTCTCTTGTACTTACTGTAAGGTTAAATACCATACGGTAATACAGTAGACAGTCCTTTATCTTTCCTAGTCTGTCCGTGACCCGTTCCAGTAGAATTCTGAGAATCAGAACTTGGTACCGGTCTGCAACACAAAAATGATTTGAATTACTTCCTATGTAATTCAAATCATGAGTGTTGTTGATAACTTCAACAACACCCTTTTTACTATGGACAACACTTCCCAAACACCACTCAGGAAGTGGGACTAAGACCACACTTCATTTGTGAGACTCCAACTAATGTTGCTAGTCTCAGGGATTGGTGTATAGTATAGTTGGCTAAAATCTCAAGCAGAGGTATCCTTTTGGGTGAGGCTGTGGGTTCAAGTCCTGCAGAAAAGTCAAAAAACTATTGATTCATGAACCTGCAGTATGACGCTATCCACTAGAGGGTAGTATCGTACCGTGTGGGTTGAGTTCTCCTAATCATGAGCACAGCGGCAGCATGTAAAACAGATCTGGGATTTTTTTGAATGTTGCTAGTCTCACCTTCACTTTTCATCCTTAATTCATCTTATAATTTCCACAAACCAAAAACAGTAAAGGCCTTTACTACTAAGTTTCCTACATTTCTACATCCTTGTACCAACAAATCTACCGCCATGGTGTATGTGTACAAAACACCATCGCCCAAGTCCAACGCTAGACTTCTAGTGTCTAGCCTCCCGATGGGGTTAATTAACCTCGTTTTTGCCAACCTTGGATATGCTCCGCCAATTCGGTGACAAGGTCCGTTGGCTTTAAGGATTGGCCTATGCCTTCGTAACACATCTAGATGGCATGCCGTCAACGGGGGTATGCTCAATCTTCTTTGTTGTAGAGTTATTAAAAATTTTCAGCAGCTAAAAATTTTTGCTTCCGAATTTCAATCGTTTGTTTTGGCGCTGCCCCATGAACTTTGTGGTGCTGCACCTGCATCTGCTCATAAGCAACTGAGCTCACAATGCCCAGAAATGATCCTCGACATGTGGTTCGGGCACGGGTGCAAGCGAAAGCTCACCACGTGACAGTCCTGGCCGAGTGCCATCGACGATATGGAGCCAACGCGAAAACGAAGTTCGTTAATGGGACTGTCGTTTCGGTTGATTCCGCTTCATCGAACGGCGGGAGAAGGGCAACAACTCTAGTCACCGCAGATTACGAGCTTGGTGGTGGCACTATTAAGAGGTGCCAGTTGAATTTGAGAGGGATCAAGATGGCCGACGCAGAATCGATCACTGGTGTGAGCAATGAACCCGTGACTGCACTCGTGAATGAAAACGTCGAAGATGTTAATGAAACGATCAACGTCGGAGCACCTTCTGTTGCCGGTATGACCACCCAAGAAATGCTTGATGCCATTCAAAGTTCGGATGAGGAGCCGGAGCAGCAGGCACGAGCGAGTTTGGAGACAACGACAGCCGCACCAGCAGTTGCTGTAGCAACTGTTGCAGCGAACGATCGTTCCATTGTTGCAACTTCTCATCATGTTGAGTGGCGGAGGGCATTCAGCACTGAGACTTCATTGAATGGTAATTGCGCTCCACGTATGTGGAGTGTGAGGAATGTAGTTGGTGAGGACCTCTACCCTGGACAACGGAATTCAGCAATAAATGGTATGAGTGCCATCGACTTCTTTCTTCTGATGTTCCCTCCAAAACAGCTTGTTGCGATGGTTGATCTGACTAACGTTGAGCTTGAGAAGCTGGACGCCAATACGACTAACACCTCGGAGCTTCTGAAATTCTTTGGTGTGTTAATACTCATGACTTCTTTTGAATTCACATCCAGGGCGAGTCTTTGGAGTTCTGTCGCGCCGATGAAGTATCGACCTGCACCTCACTTTGGACTCACCGGTATGTCAAAGCATCGCTTTGACGACCTCTTTCGCGCTATTCGATGGAGCAAGCAACCTTCTGAACAAGCTGAGAACGAAAGTACTGAGCAACATCGGTGGAAGTTGGTGGATGACTTTGTCGCGAACTTCAACGACCACAGAGCAAATTATTTCACTCCGTCCGACACAATTTGTGTCGACGAATCCATGAGCCGTTGGTACGGCCAGTGAGGGCACTGGATCAACCACGGCCTTCCACAATACGTCGCGATTGACCGAAAGCCGGAGAACGGCTGCGAAATTCAGAACGCTGCGTGTGGTAGAAGCGGAGTGATGTTGCGTTTGAAGTTGGTCAAAGGTATTGACCTCGTCGGTGAGGAGGAAGACAATGATGAACCAAACAATGAGTCAAGTTTGTTGCATGGTACACAAGTGTTGAAATCTGTTGTCTCACCTTGGTTTGGTTTGAATCGCATTGTTTGTGCAGACTCGTACTTTGCTTCTGTTGGAGCGGCAAAATAACTCTTCCGGAACGGCCTCCGTTTCATCGGCGTCGTCAAGACCGCAACAAGAGGTTTCCCAAGAGCCTTCCTCACTTCGGTGGAACTGAACCAACGTGGTGATTTCTTCGCCCTTGCTTCGGATTCTGCAGACGAACTGGATCCTGCTATGGTTGCTTTCGTGTGGATGGATCGGGAACGAAGGTACTGTATTGCAACAGCAGGGGCTCTCTCGGAAGGAACGCCATACACTCACTGCCGTTGGCGGCAAGTGAGTCAAGATCGGAATGCTCCTCTGGAGCGGGTCACCATGACCATCAAGCAACCTCAAATTGCGGAGGTCTACCATACTACGTGTGGTGCCATCAACAGGCACAATCGGTATCGTCAAGACGACCTTCGGATCGAGAAGAAGGTCGAAACGAAGGATTGGTCGGTTCGCGTTAACCTTTCTATTTTTGCCATGATCGTCGTCGATACATGGCTCGTGTACAACGCATTCAAAAATGGTACTTCCTCTGCGCAGCAGCAAAGAAAGTGTCTACAAAAGGAGTTTTACTCCCTCCTTGCGGAGGAACTTATTGACAATAGCTGCGACAATCGGAGAACAGGAACGCGACGACCGAGGTCGTCCCCAAATGGGACATCCTACCAAGAGGCATGCATCAGGGCCGTGGAAAGTGGATGTGCACGTGCTGGAGTCCTCACCCACTTGACTCCGGTGAAGAGACTTAAGAATGCCCATGGAGAAAAGACATCATTTAGGTACCAAGGCCGATGTAAGGAGTGTCAAAAGAAGACAACTTGGCAATGTAGTGACTGCAATGATAGCAATAAAACGGTGTTCCTTGGCGCAACCAAAAATGGAAAACGGTGCTTCCTCGACCATATTGCTCATATTGCTCGCACTCGCAACCACACACACTTAGATGACATTTAAACAATGTGTTAACGTTTCAATCATCATTCATTTGTAGCATCATCATCGTTTTGACCGTCATCGTCGACCCGACCCCTTTTTAGTAGACTTGAGTATTTTTTGTACACACGAAGTGGAAATCGGGACGGGGTTAATTAACCCCAAGGCTCCGGGAGGCTAGACACTAGGTCCTACTAACCTTAAGTCTACCGTCGGCCAGTACTCGTGTACCGACCACACGAACACTGTCAGGAAGTCAATACCAGTATGTAGTATGCATACTGTATTATTCTTCCAAAGCCTGCTTTTAAGCCCTTAGCTACCCCGTAGTTTCGCTACGTGTATGAAGTGAGAGTGCTGACACTTGATGTATTGAGAGAGTGGATGGAATGGTATTGATGCAGATATTTAGTAGGTTGCGCCTTACACTCAAGATTTCAGGCACACATCTTGATGACATACTTGATGCATGATGTGTGCCATCAAGGTGCTCAACGTCTCCAGTATGGGTCTACCTTTCACTTGATGTCAGGAAGTGGCACTCCATCGTGCAAATAGGATTCATCATCAATGTCCGGAAAGTATTTCGCTTTACAGTTTCGAGAGGCCTTGACGACAGTGGTCAATGCATCTTGAAGCACTTCGGCGCTTTTACGCGTGGTGAGATCAACTCCTTGACCGGTGAAATTGAGCGGTGCAAAATGCGGATGTACCTCTCCAAACATGAACGTCAGTTGACAAAAAACTCCAGTAAGCATCAGGTCAGGAAGAACGATGTATTCAGATCCTTCAATATCCATTTTCATTCCAACAACTGGGTTTGGGTATTGTCTTCGGGAGCGAGGAATCTCTGGAATTTCCCTCTCAAGAATTTCACGTTGAATCCATTCAGAAAGACAAATGGATGGAACGTCAACAGCGTTGACACCTTGGACTGTCCGCTTCTTGACCGAGAAGCCCCACTCATTATGGCCTGTATCTCCCTGGTGATGAAAAACCATGACCCCATCCCGATCCCAGGCGGCAGCCTGAACGTAGTGATACCTCCAACCCAATGCAGCATACGCGTCACTGACATTTTTTAACCTTGGCCAGTGGTTGGGATTGGCTTCAACAGCAAAAACACAATAGTCCTCGTTGGCACGATCTTGGCCATACTGCTTGTTGAACAATGGGACAGATTTTTTCGAGTTAGGATACATGTGAGGCTCGAACAGAAATCGACCATGAACTCCAATATTTGCACCCACGTCCAAATAGACATGGTAGCAGCCATCGCCCAGTCGCGATTTTCTTGTCGTAGTTGCTAACCGCACGTGTGGGGTCGTCAGTTTCAAGTTCACCATCACAATCCCGAAGGAGGTACAGATTGCAAATGCAAACAACCAACCATTTCGAGCCGGTTTCATTGATTGGCTTACCATCACCATGATCAGATCAAGCTATAAAGCGATGCTGGTCAGTGTGGAGTGAGATTTGTGAAAGTATGCACTTGGAACTTGGAAGGTTATGATCGTAGCCGTATTTTTCCCTCATCATTCGTGTAAATTGGAACAGAGTGACTGTGCATAATCTTACCTGAAATGGTTAGATGAAGGTAATAAGAAAGATGATGCTGAAACGATTATTAAAAGAGTGTAAAAAAATAAGAACAATATTTGGATTACACTTAAGCTTCGCGTTGCTTCCTTTCCTTCGACCTCGAATCCTTGCAGTGTTTTATTCGTAACGATACAGTAGTAGAACTTCAGTTTCCCATGTCTATTTAATATACTAGTGGGTACCTCCCAATTGGTCGGACTTTTGGAATACGTGTACGGTATGGTTTGTGCACGGTTGTGTGTACTGTTTGTACAGTTCAGTACTATACGCAAGTAGTGCAGTACCCCAGAGTGGTCATACTCCGTAACAGACGCACGCACTGACGCAACTACGTATATGCAAATCTTACCGACATCGCTTACGGAGTACTCCAGTATGCATGTATGACATACATACTTCCGAGTATGAGACAGTATTCATTTGATCCAGTACCCCAGAGTGGTCATACTCCGTAACAGACGCACGCACGCACGCACGCACACACGCACGCACACAATTAATTTATAATATAGTAGGATATATTGCGTGAATTAAGGAACTACCGTGAATACGTCGATAGTGCACCGTTAGTCCCAAACCTTGAAATAGGGTACCCATACGTAGCAGTATGCCTAGACGTATTGCTCGGGTTCCCAAGTACGAGCACTTGACTTCGCACGGATTTTAAATCAAGTGCTAGCACTAGAGACCATTCGACCTTTAATTGGGTGGATCGATTTTTGGTTATGGGCCGTATTTTCAAGGCGGCACGGCCGATGTTTAACGTCATTTCTGATATTGAAGACTACATCAACGTAATGAATAATTTAAAAAATTATCCTTAAGTATTGCCTTGGCCCTTGAGTGATCCACATGACCTGCAACGATGAAACACAATCGAGAAACCGATTTCGTACGTGGTATCTACACGACTACCAGTACACAAAAGGGGCTCGGTCAGAACTTCGAATTACTCAACAGGCGTGCACTATGCTATTCTTCGATGCACCAGTGACAACATAGTGCACGCCTGTTGAGTAATTCGAAGTTCTCGACAAGTTACAATCGTTCAAAGGATCGGTTTTACCGTTATCACTCTATTGTGCAGAATAGTGGGGGGAGTACTCTGAATTCAAGAGTCGAACGTTCGAATAACGCATGGCCGGCTGGATCGAGCCACCCAATTAATTTTCTAATGGTCTGTAGTGGCACGAATCCCGCGTTTGTGCGTATGCATTTGTGCGTATGCATTTGTGCGTATGCGTGCTTTCAATTAGAATGCACAGAAATGACGTCAAGCGTGACGTCACAATACTGACCGCTTCACGTACTACCTGATAGATTCTGCGTGCGAGCGCGGAGTGGAGGCCAGACCATGGTTAAATCGGGCGCACGCCAGACCGGGGTCGCAGGCAGGTGGTGACGTCACGGTGACGGTATCGGTCGCTACAGTACGAACGTTGGCCGGTGCTACGGTTTCAGGACTACTGGATGCTACGCTAGCGGCAGAGGAAGCGGGAGTGCTAGTAGCAGACGCGACGGTATACGCGTGGGAGTCTACTGGACGGGTATACTGAGCTACGGTATGACTAGGCGTAACTACAGTACATGTAGACGTAGACACAGTGCTAGTAGGCGAAGCAACTGTGCTAGTATCTGTAGGTACGATGCAAGTAGATGGTGCTACGTTGCGCGTAGGTGACACTACAGTATGTGGACGTGGGTGGAGTCCTACGGTGACGTCGGTAGCCAAGTGGGTACTAGTACACTGGCTATCGCTACAGGGGGACTGAATCGTGACGACGGCGGGTAAAAAGTCGTCATGGTCAGTTACGCTGCTACGAAAATTGTACATTGTTAAAAATCGGGGGCCGGCTAAATATATTTACAGTGGTAGACAAATTTGTGAGAAATTGTTGATCATCAAATGATGATCAACTTCTTTTGATGAGTGTTCTTCAGGAACACTCAGGATCACAAAAGAAACGGTGTACGTCTGAAGAGTGCACGTCTGAAAGTTCGTACGTCTGAAGAGAGCGAACGAGGTGAAGCGCCGGGCGAGAAAACGATCGTTTTTATAACGAACGACATGAATTTGATCGTTGCAATTTTGGAGTGGGATATGATTCCCGTGCGACAGTAACGGTACGACGTATACTGTTTACTAGCCTAATGTGAAGTGTCCTACTGGATAATGTAGATAGTAAAAATACGTAGGAGCGGTACTAAAAGTCTGTCACCCCTCTTGAATCAGATCTCCGTAGAAATTGGTGATGGAGAAAGTAGGTGATCAGGGAGTGTGCAAAAGATTTTGTCAAGGTGAGGATCAATCTTGGATGATGTCTGAGTCTTGGTTAGGATGTCAGCAAGTTGAGAGTCACAAGGGATCCAATAGAGTTGATGAGTACCATCTTGTTGGCCTTGGCGGACAAAGTGAAAGCGTCTTTCAATGTGGCGAGTTTTGCGAGTTAGTTTGCCATTCTTGGCAATTTGAACAGTTGCTTCATTGTCAATCATAAGGACAGATGGGATTGTAGGTAAACGTTGGGATGATTCGCGCCATTGTTTAGTGCCAAGGTATGTCATATCATATAAAAGCATTCTGATGTGGGCAGTAGCCATAGTTGCAGAACAGGCAGCCATGTATTCAGCTTCAGAGGTTGACATTGCAATTGGGGTAGGCATTGTTGAGTTGGCTTCAATGAGGGCACCATTGTGAAAGATCATGTATCCAACAGTTGATCTGCCAGTGTCAGGGCAATCTTGCCAGCTGGCATCAGAGAAGACAGTCAGGTCAGAGTATGGAATGCTGTGTTGGGCACAGATACTATAGATTGGGTTAGAAGTGCCATCAGGATAGAATTTCAAAGCATAGCTGGGTCGGCGTCTGAGATAGCCAAATAACCAGATAAGGGCGCGGAAGTCAAGTTCACCGGGGCAGATGCAGGCTTTTGCAAGTTTGCAGACTGCAAAAAGGATATCGGCACGTGTGTTATATGCTAGATAAAGTAGGGTGCATACGGCTGAGCGAAACGGGAGGCGGGAATGTCTTTTCTCAATTATAGACTTGTCATGATCAGTGACAGGGCGGTTATCTTTGGTGAAGACGTAATCGGGTGGGAAGGGAGTTTCGCGTTCAGGGAATTCGGAATTCGGGTCATAACGTTGGAGAGCGTTCAAGACATATCGGTGTTGGTCTAGAGTGTAAGTGGAATCTTTGTGGCGGTGGATGCGCATTTGCAGGAACCATTGTGCAGGACCAAGGAATTTCACGTCAAAGCGGTTGCGGACGGAATCTTCGAAAGATTTCTCGATGGAATCATTGCTTCCAACATAAAGCATGTCATCGACAAAGAATAGGAGGCGAAGCCATTGGTTGTGTTTGTCATAGTAAGCAAAATAGGATGGTTCTGCTTGGGATTGGATGAATCCTTGAGAGTATAGCCATTCAGAGAATTCAATGTTCCAATATTTGCCTGAGTAGACAAGGCCATAGATTCCTTTGTCAAGAAGAAGTGGGACTCCAAAGTATTTGGCATATTCTGGGAAGTGGTAGGCAAGGTAAAGTGGCAGGATCACAAAGTGACGTCCAATAACTTTGGCTTGAAGATAGGCTCCAATGAAGTCAGCACCTTTAAGGATGCGGCGGAAAGCACAGGTTTTGGATATGAGAGCTTGACCCCTCTTGAAGATGCACAGGGTGACCATGTGTCTTCAAAAGGTTGAGGGATCTCAATTGGGATAGTGTTAGACTTCTTAACTTTTGGTGTTCTCTTCTCTTTGCTTAAGTAGTTGCTGCTGGTACTTTGCTTTGTTTTCTTAATTCTTCTCTTTTCCATGTCGCCGCGGGCAACAAGGCGGGCTTTGAGTTTGTCAAGTTTGCCAGATGCTGTTTGCTTTGCTTTGAGCACAAGTTTAACTGGGATAATCAATTCATCTGCATGGGGTTTCTGGCCAAGAATGAAGGTACCATGATCAATGAGGTTCTTGATTTCCATTTTGATTGCATGAAGCCAGGCAGAGCGGATGTCATCATCAAGTTTGAGGACAGCTTGAAAGGATTGGGGTTCTGGCAAGTATTTATCAACAGGATCATCATTTTCTGTAGATGTTTCAGCAGAGGCATCAAGGGCAAGCATAGCAGTGTGGATAGGATCAATGGATGGTAGTGATTCAGCACATTCTTGGAAGTAGAGTGTCATCTCTTTCTGAAGGGGTGTGTGTCTCTTCTGGTGATGAGTGAGATTAAGCAGTTGAGGTGCAGGTGGTGTTGGACCAGGTTGTAGATCATCATCATCAGTGTCATCATCATTCTCAGTAGGAGGGTGATTATCAACATTATTGGTGCTTATGTTTAGTGTTTTTGAAGGATCTTCTGTTGTGAGTTCTTCAATGAAGGAGGAAGGGTTGATTCCAAGGTTGGCAACAGATCCAGTTTGGTGAATGATGGTGGGTTCAGAATTCTTAACATTTTCTAGTCCATTAGGGTCCATGTGGGAGCGGATAGGAATGGCTCCAGCAAAAGGTTTGGAGTCAAAAGCAAGGGCAGAGCTGAAATCTTCATCAAAATAAGCGTCACGGGTTGTGATAATTCGTTGAGGATGGTCTGGAGAGTAGACAAGCCAGCCGGCAGAGTTGTCAGGGAATCCAATAAAAGTTCCACGGGATGCACGTTGGAGCTGTTGTTTATAAGTGATTAACTTGTTCCGAAAGGTCGGTTCGTAACGTTTGAAATAGACTGGGCATCCAAATACGCGGAAGTTGATGAGGCTGGGTTTTCGGCCATAACTATAGTGGAAGGGAGTTGTAGGATTTCCATCTTGATCAGTAACATTCTTTGCAGGGCAAGCATTGACAATTTGGACTGCATAGGCATGAGCATGGTGAAAGAAGGTACCTCCAAGTCTGGCAGTGTTGAGCAGAGTGTTTGCAATGTTGTGGACTTCTCTCCATTTGGCTTCACAAATTCCATTCATTTCTTGATGTTCAGGGGCTGCAGCTTCAACTTTGATTCCAAGGTTGGTGCAAGTTGAGATGAATTTGGCAGAAGTAAATGCTGTTCCAGCATCAGTGCGGATAAAGCGGACAGATTGGGTGCGTCCAAGAAGTTCTGATTGTGTGAGCCAAGATTGCAGGGCAGTGAGGATGGATAAAGTACTTTCAGTGGGTAGTCCAATCCAACCAGTTAGTTTGCCAGGGGTTGTCACAATGAAAAGGTAGGCAGAATAGTTAGTGTTAGTTGTCAGGCCAAAACGGAATGGGTTTCTCAAAAGGTCAAGGTGAAGTTGATGGAATGGTTCTGAACCTTGGCGGAGTGGGACTTTGCTTCTGGCGTTTTTGGCTGATTGAAATTCTGATTGGCCAAGTTTGAGTGTCAGTGGCTGGTGACAAAATGTGATCATTCCAAACATGGTGAAGGGATCCAGTCATAAGATTGCGGAAATTACGATGTGCAAGGCGACGGGATGTGATCTCAAGTGGCAAGGTTGCAGTGGGTTGGTCTGGGTTTGAATTGGTTGAAGTGTCCAAGTGTTGCTCAAAAGTGATGGCAGGTGGGTTTGGAGTGTCATCAGAAGTTGTGTTGGGTTGGGAAGTCATAGAGAAAGCTTGTTCAGAGGGTAGCTCTTGAAGGATGGTTGGCCATGTGTATGTTGAATTGTTGGGAAAGCGGATTGTGGTTGCTCTGTTTTGGATGATGACTGTGAAGTTTTGGGTGGCAGAGATGGCAGTCAGGGAAAGAAGACGGTGGCTAAGACCTTCAATGTAGTAAACATCCGCAAGACCAAGGATAGCTTTCTGTCCTTCTGTGGTTGTAAAGAAACAGTCAGTTGTGCCTTTGAAAGTGGATATCTTGGTGGTTCCATCAGCAAGGGAAACAGGTACATGGCAGGGTTCAACATCATGGAGATCACTGAAGACAGGAGTGTAGTGGCTTGTAGCACCACTGTCAGGGAGCCAATTATCAAGATCTGGCGGTCCAAAGCGCTGATATGCAGACATGGGATCATCTGGGAAGTATTCAATTGCATCAGTGCTGGGAGGTGAGTGTGACATGGAGGGTACAAAATCATTGTCAGTCAGTGATGGGTTGATTTCCATTTGAGGCAAGTTGGTGTCAGGCCAGATTGTTGGTGGGCCATTGTTGAAGGCAGGGTTGTTGTTTAATGAGGCAAGGAAGGCTTGATGGTAATGAGTTGTTTCAGCATGAGGTGAAGATGAATCAGTGACAAAATAAGCTCTTTGATTTCTGGGAGCAGTGTTCTCATTATTGGTTGGTGACCTTGGGTTTCCTCCATTTCTGTTATTGTTGTTCTGAGGTCTGTTAGTTGCAGTTGGGCATTGTCTTGCATAGTGACCAGTTCTTCCACAATTGTTACAAACTATGTTGGTGGCATTATTGGGTGAAGGATTTGGCCGAAATGGGGTGGAATTGCTCTGCGGTCGACGTTGGTTGTTGGAGTTTGATGAAGTTGGTCGCAAGGGCGGTCGGTTGCCATGATTCGATCTAGGTGGCGGAGCGTTGCGACGATTGTTTTGGTGATTGTTCGGACGGTTTGAATGCTGATTTTGGTTGCTTTGGGGTCTGATTGGTGGCCGATTGCTGCTGCTGTTTTGTTGGGTATAAGGTCGCAGAATTGAGCTGAGAGCTTGATGTTGTCGCGGGGTGAACTGTTTTTGGAAAGTCGGACGATGGGCAGGGCGATGGGATTGTTGACGGGCAGCATTGGCATGTTGGTTATAATTGCGTTGATTTTGTGATGGCAAAGTTAGGCCAAGGGATTCGTCAATATTCAAAAGATGGCTTTCAAGTTCGGAGAAAGCGGGCAATTCTTCATCGTTAAGTTCGGCTCTGCGGAGGTCGGCATCAAAACGTTGGTAAGAGGCAGCATAAAAATGGTGATTACTTCCACCGCGAATGGCTCTTTTAATAAGATCTGCGTCTGTGTTGGGAATGCCGGCGTGGTAGCAATCGCGCGTCAAAACTCGGATGCGATTCAAATAGGAGGTTGCAACTTCATTGTGGCCTTGTTTAATAGAATAAAAGGCTTCTCTTGTGCGTTCAACATGATCTGGAGTAAGCGGAGCACAATGTCGGCGGAGAGTAAAGATTGCAGTTCTGGCATCTGGTGGGCCATCAATGATGTGTTTTTGGCAGGGATCACAGACATGTGTAAAATGAGATTGTAAATTGCAGTGCCAATGAAGGGATGGGAGTAGGAAATCTGTTTGGGCCAAAGATCAAAGACTTGGCGTGTCCAGGGAGAGATGTTACAAACGATGCGGAGGTTATCCATGAAGGCATTGAATTGTCGGCGTCGGGCGACAAGATCGGTTGGGTATGATAGTTTCCGGAGATTGGCATTTTTGGCATATTTCAAAAGGGTTTTAGTTAAATCTTCAATGGGTGGATAAGTGAAGTCAGTTCTGGTTGAAGAAGTAAGTGCATCTGGGGATTGCAAAGGGATCTGAGGAGGGTCATCCTGTTGGTCTTCATTATCTTCATCATCAGTAAAGAATGTTTCATGAATTGGAGGATAGGCAAAGTTGGATGTTTTGCAGGTTTGTCCTTTGCTGCAGGTTTGGATGGAGTGTCTGTCTTTGGTGAAGAGGATGTTTCAATTTGGGTGTCTGGTTGCACAGATTTTGGAGACAGAATTTGTGTGACAGTGCGTGAGAGACGTTTCAAAGGATTTTCGGCAGGTGTGTCAATTTCTTGAGCTTGGACGTCAGAAGATGGCTGATTTGCATCAATGTTATGCGTTTCGTGTCGGGAAATGTCAGTTTCGGAAGAATTGTCAGAAGTATCTGGATCTGCAGTTTCTGGTTCAATTTCAGGGGGATTTTCTTCTTGAAGAGACGATCTACGGGTGCGGACAACCATGAGGGCTGTGTGTTCACAAAAAGATGATTCTTGTTTGTCCAATTGAAATCTTACTACATTACAATTACTGCTGTCCATTCTTGTAGCATTTACACCAATGTGTCTGTACAGGCAAGAAGGATCAGGTAAGTTGCAAGTAGTAACCTGGTTGTTAAAGAGACTAGTGTTCACACCAGACTCACCAGGGGGGTTGCTCAAGATATTGGGTTCAGAGGCTTTGATGAAAGGATATTCAGGATGATTGTGTTGTTGCCAATAATATGAAAAAGGATTGTGAGTGATCTGAGACAATGGGTTGCTGAGGGCATTCTCAAGGTGTGGGAGAGCCCAGGATCCATAGACATCGGTGGATCCACGTTTTGTAGTAATCACTTGGATGAGGCGAGTTGCAAGAGACAAGGGAATGGTTTTGGGATCATCAATAACATGATAAACAGGATTTGGTTGGCGCCAAAGTTGGCTAGGATTGTTGGGGCAAGTCCAGGGATTGGCAGCATAACAGGTGTTCATTGGAATGCAGGCTTGGTCATTGAAAAGCTGTTGGACTGTTGTTGTTGTGTATGGTTTGATGGTCCCATTGTGTTGGTGAAAAATGATTGGTTTGTTCTCCTTGTTGTAGATAAGAGGGAAAATGTGAGCACTTGGCAATGGAATAGGAAGCTCAGTTGGGGATCCTGGAGTGTAGGAAGGAGTTGACTGATGCTCTTGGGTGTTGCCTTGGAAGATAAGGACTTTGGTTGGCAAGGGTGTCTGAGGTAGGACACATTGAGGGTCAGTGACATTGATGTTTGAGACAACTCTGAACATGGTATACTCATGATCTGGCAGGAAATCAATGGAATGGTTGATGGTATCTGTCTTGATGGGGTCAAAGTTGGACTTAAGGGTTGCATAATCACAGTTTCCAATTGGAATGGTGAAGTTCTGAAGGTCATTGGAAGTGAGCGGACGGCAGATGACAAAGTTGACGGCAATAGCAGTGGCTTTTGAGTGCATGATTGATAACTGTTCAGGTGTAGGGGATGTGGCCATTGGGAAGGCTGAGCAATTGTGATTCATGAGTAGATCAGCAGGAGGAAGGGAACCAATGCAAATGTTTGAGGATTGCAAATGTAAGTCATCTCCAGTTGTGAGTTTGGAAGTCAAAGTTGCATGTTGGCGGAGTGTTGCTGAGATTAAGACACGGGCAACATGGGAAGAAGATGGAGATATTCCAGTTGTGGGTTCTCCAAAACCGTTGACAAGCGGTGAATGAGTGAATGCAATGAGGGATGCAGAGTCCAAATGTGTAGGAGTTTGAATATGGCGAGTCCTGGTGCTGTCCAAAGTGATATCATAGGGACTGGGAGGCAGTTGCTGATCTTGGAAGAATTTGATAATGAAGCGCGGGACATCTCTGAAGTTACTCCGGTTCGGGAAAAGACGTAGAGCGGTCGCAAAAGTTGGGATATTGCGAATGATATCAGCAAGTTCAGGAGGTTGGTGAGGGCATGAAGATGTTTGTCCCTGAATATAAAGGTGGATGAGATACATCATCTTGAAGGCATAAAGGATGGATAGGGAGCATTCATGTCCAAAGGATCCAGGTTCATAGTCACTCAAAAGGGATACAAATAATGATGGGGTGCCATTGGTGAGTTGAGATCTGTGCTCAGAAGAAAGATTGTCCATGACCAAATTGGTAGTTCTGTTGAAAGTGTGTTGGATGCATTGAATGAATTCCTCTTGATTGGGGTCTTTGTCAGATCCAGCAATGAGAATGGGATAAAGGTTGCACATCAGGTGGCGAAGATGTTCGGTCGTCAAGTCGCGAATGCATTGTTTGGTGACTGGATTAGACTGGATATAACGTAGGCAGAAGCTTGCAGCTGTGATACTTGAATCAACACATGTTGGAAGGTTGCACATGGTGATTGGCCCATTGATATCATCTTGAAGAGTTGCATCAGCATAGAAAAGAAGTGAGGCATGGGGATTGGTTCTGGAATCCAAATCAGAATGGTGTTGCAAAAAGGGGACATGATGGATTGGGTCCAAGACATTGTCTTCAGGGCAAGGGATGTGCAGTTTGTCAAGGCGGTATGGAAGCTCCAAAGTTTCATCATCATCAGATAGTTCAAGAAATGCTGTGATTCCAGTGGATGTGGAAAGGCAATCAAAGGTGCTGTCATTGCTGCTGCTCAAATTGGAAAACAAGGGACTGAAAAGTTCTGAATTGAGACTGATTGCTGGAGATGGTGGTGCATCAAGATTCCTAGGTCCAGAGGTGTTGAAGGTTTTCAAATAATTGACCTGACATGATTGAGTTCTGTTTCTGCTTGAAGGAGTTGAAGGGGTCTCAGTTTCATCATCATCAATTGAAATGGTGAATGGGATTGCAGCATTGATAGGTGGCTTGACATAGAAAGGGTTGGCAACATTGATGGGAGTTGCAAATTGCTTGGACTTGGTTGGGGGTTGAGGCCTTGCTGTGTGATGATACGACGGTGCAGCCGGACAGCAGTGCGGCTAGGCACAGTATGACAACGCTACCCAAATCGACTTACCGTATTATGACCTCATGATACAATACTCGGTCATTGGTACAGTATCAATTGTGGTAGGAATTATACTTGCAATCACGTCACCATTATGTCAAGGTACTAATGTCCCCACATTCTGGATCAAATGATAATCTGCAATCAATACTCACAATATTGGCTAACACCGATTTATAAATTTCTAAAAGCCCTTTACATCCTATTCGTCTATCACAGGTTAGATAGTACCGATAGGTAGTAAAATCACACGCTTCCTCTGCGCAAGTAAAGAACAAGGACATGGAAGAAGAAGAACCCCCAGTTATCTTCGCGCTCGCCCCGGCACTGGCTATTGACGGTGCCCTCGATTACACGAGGAGCGACCATGCGAAGATCTACAAGGCGGGTATCAGGCAAGTATCGGACGACTTATTCAACTGTGAGGCGGACAACCTGTTTCAATTCCTCAAGGACGTTCAAGACAGAGCCGACGAGATGGGTTGGACAGGAGGGATTCTGAACATCACGTTGAATGCTGACGAACCAGATGAGAGAGAAGAAAACCTCATCGAGAACTATGGAACGTTGACTTTGGAACAAGTCGTTATATCCGAACTGCAATACATCGAAGAAGAAGGGAGACCAGCACAGGACACTTACATGTTATACAAGTGTCTCATGGCCTCCCTGACAACCGATGCAAAGAAGAAAGTGTCCATTTGGTCGAGCCAGTATCGAATTGGTGAGAATAACGTATGCAGTGGAGTTGCACTCCTCAAGGTAATTATCAGGGAGAGCCACCTCGACACAAATGCTACCACCAACCAAATCCGTACAAAATTGTCCAGTCTCGATCAGTACATCACCACTATCGACAGCGACATCGGACGATTCAACCAGTACGTGAAGCTGCTCTTACAATCCCTGACGGCGCGAAACCAATCGACCTCCGATCTCCTAATCAACCTGTTTAAAGGCTACGGAGCCGCAAGCGACGAAGTCTTCCGAGCATGGTTGGGACGCAAACAGGATGATCATGAAGAGGGCGAGGAGATGACGCCGGATGAGCTGATGTTAGCGGCGAAAAACAAGTACGATTCAATGGTCGAGAAGGGAACGTGGAACGCGCCGACTGCAGAAGAGAAAATAGTCGCGCTTGAAGCAAAACTCGAGACTACGGTTAAGAACTTAAACAAGAAGGTATCGTTTGAACTGGGAAAGAAGACTAGTGGAAAGAAGACCAGCGATAAGTCCAAGAACAAAAAGGGACACAACAAGCAGAAAGGTCACCCCAAGACATGGTCTAAACCCAAACAAGGCGATAAGAAGGAAGTTGAACACAAAGGCTTCACCTGGTACTGGTGTGGAAAAGACACAGGCGGCAAGTGTGAGAAGTGGAGGGCACACAAGCCCAATGAATGCAAGGGAGGGGCGCAAGCTTCATCCGGCAGCAAACGCGAAGCGACCGACACCTCAAACGATAAGGGCGATAAGAAAGAGACTCTCGCCAAGAAGTTGAAGATCGCCAAAGCATACGTTGCAAGGATTGAGAAGCAGGCATCCGAGGCTGTATCATCTGGGGAAGAGACAGAATGACTCCTCGGGTGGGCCAGCCGATTAGCATGGGTAACCACTCTCATACTAGTATTATTGAACTGGCCTCAACCCTACGTTCAAACTTGCACGACAGCAATCCAAGACGTCACACGACGTACCGCCGACACATTGAGGATGATTTGGAGGACCATCATAAACACGGTCATCATGTCAAGCATTCAGACCGTTCAACTCACCGTCATCATGATACACCATGTGCTATACAGCAGTGACAATGAGTACGTCAGAAAGAACAGACGGAAGAAAATCTCAATCGCAGGCAAGTTATGGTCTTACCTGTGGAACAAGACAGAGTCGGCAACGTGTGCGCTGGGCGATTGGATAGAGTCCAATCTCAAGTCAAACGCACGCCGAACTCCACGCCAAAGACTTCGAACAACGCTGAAGGCACATCGACACCGTAGCGCGGTGATCGCTATGTCAGTGTTGGCGATGCAGGCAAGAACTGCGATTGCCACAGAGCGATCGGTGCACTTCGATACAGACTCCTCTCTTATCGGGATTGACAATCGATGCTCGGGATGCATCTCCCACATGAGAGAAGACTTTATCGGAGAGCTCAAGCCGAGCAATCGAGTCGTGAAAGGCTTTGGAGGCTCCAGAACAACCAATGTCCACGTTGGGACAATACGGTGGAGTTGGGAGGACGACGCCGGATGCAAGTCCACGTTCGACATTCCAAACTCATACTTCATTCCTGATGGGAAGGTAAGGCTGCTCAGTCCACAACATTGGGCGCAGAGCCAGACTGGCAGCAATCGGAACCACAAAAGCCCATGCGGGGAGCACACGAATGCAACCGAATGCGTCCTGTACTGGAACGACGGTGCCAGCAAGCGTCACGTGCCTCTCGGAAAACGCGATAACGTTGCGACATTCTCCTTGGCGCACGGGTACTCTCAATTTGCGGCCTTCTGTTGTGAGATTGACGACGCGGACCATTGTCGACAACCGATGGCGTTACCCAGCGGCATCATCTCTGATGATGACGACGATGATGCTCACGATGAGGTGCCGGTTACGACCCCACTGCCGTGGCAACATTTCTGGCAACGACCTCCGGAAGGCGATGACGACAAGCCGTCACCAACGGACTTTAATCTACAAGGTCCGCCCACGACAAACTCAGAGGGAGAAAACGCCACCGCAAATATGGTCAGCACACCCAACGTAATACTCGACGAAGAAACTCGACAGCCAAAAGAGGAAATGGCGGAATTGTTGATGTTACACCATCAATATGGCCATGTGCCAATGAAAAAGCTTCAAACAATGGCCGAACAAGGCATACGACCGCGACGCCTGGCAAAGTGCAGAACACCAGTATGCACAGCATGCCTGTACGCAAAAGCAACACCAAGACCGTGGCGAGGCAAGACCAGAAAGAACCTCATCGATGAAGGAACACCTGTGAGACCCGGACAAATAGTATCCGTCGACCAGTTGGTATCGCCGACACCAGGTTTGATAGCACAGATGACGGGATTTCTCACGACCAAACGATACAAATATGCGACAGTATACGTCGATCAGTTTAGTCGAATGGGTTACGTCTACTTGCAGAAGACTGCATCGGCAGAGGAAACTGTCGAAGGCAAGAAAGCTTTTGAGCGGTATGCAAAGCGACACGGCATAACAATCGAAAATTATCACGCCGACAATGGCATATTCAAAGCACGACTTTGGACTGACAGCTGTGCGAAGGACGGCCAGGGACTTACATTCGCGGGTGTGAATGCACATCATCAAAATGGCATTGCCGAGAGGCGCATTAGAGAGCTTCAGGAAATGGCTCGCTCGATGCTGATCCATGCAAGCTCACGGTGGCCAGATGGTGTGACGGCAAACCTATGGCCGTACGCAGTACGAGTCGCGAACGAAGCAATAAACAACACACCATGCCTCCAGGATAAGGAACGACGATCTCCGACGGAGATATTCACGAAGACAAAAGTGGTATCGAATCCAAAACATTGGAAACCGTTTGGATGTCCAGCATATGTGCTGGACAACAGCCTTCAGGGCCAGCAACCATTTCACAAATGGAAAAGCAGATCGAAGGTCGGAATATACATCGGCACGTCACCTCACCACGGAAGGAACGTAGCGCTCGTACTGGATAGGGGAACGGCGCTCGTAAGTCCTCAATTCCATGTCGCATTTGACGCAGCATTCGAAACCGTCAAAGACATCACGGTGAAATCCAACTGGCAGAACAGAGCAGGTTTTGTCGCTCAGAGGGAGACTCTGACGGAAAAAGACAAAAGCTCAGAGAGACAAACCACAATCGAACGGATGTGGAGCCCTGAGGGAGTCAACACCTCAGGGAATAGGAAAAGGAAAAGGCAGGAAAAGGCATCGACGAATCAGGCAGGTACTCCGGAGTCACAACAACAGAGTGAACCAGCTGCAGCAAACGAGAACAACCGAGTGTCTCGAACTTTGAAAGTTGGCAGTGGAAGCCACAGCGAAGTTGTGGACCGTAACACTGTAACAGTAACACGGTCCGGTCGAAAGACGAAGCCGATTCGACGATTAACGATCGAGGCCATGGTGGCGGAGATATCCCCATTAACCGCCGATGATGTTGAGGGCGAACTGTTCTGCTTCGCAGCAATGTTCCCCGATGACGATCGCGATCACGATGACCCGCTCCTCGCATACAAAGCGGTGTCGGACCCCGATACCCTTTACTTCCACGAAGCAATGAAAGAAAAGGATTGGGCCAAGTTCCTAGAGGGAGTGGAGAAGGAACTGAGAGATCAGTTCGAAAACGGCAACTTTACCGTAATACCAAAGTCGGAGGTACCGCAAGGTGAAATCATACTTCCGGCAGTATGGCAACTGAAGCGTAAGCGCGACGCGAAAACCGGTTCAGTCAAGAAGTACAAGGCCAGACTTAACATCGACGGATCACGCATGCGCCATGGAGTGCACTATAATGAAACGTACTCACCAGTAGCTTCCTGGAACTCCGTCCGCATGTTACTGACGCTCACTGCGGTGCACGGATGGCACACGAAACAAATTGACTTCGTCCAAGCGTTCGCACAGGCACCAGTAGAAAGAACACTGTACATGAAAATACCATCTGGAGTAGAGCTCAAAGATGGCAGTGATCCAAGAGACTATGTTCTCATGATTCATCGGAACATATACGGACAGAAGCAGGCTGGGCGTGTATGGAACAAATTCCTCGTCGATAAGCTAATCAACGACCTGGGGTTCAAACAGTCCAAGGTTGACGAATGTGTCTTCTACCGAGGAAAGACACTGTATGTTCTTTACACGGATGACAGTCTTCTGGCCGGACCAGACAAAGATGAGATCGACAGGGTGATTGAAGACTTGAAGAACAAGGCACGACTGTCAATAACAGTAGAGGGTGACCTGGCCGACTTCCTAGGCGTCAACATCGAGCGCAAGGATGATGGAACGATACATCTGACTCAACCTCACTTGATCGGACAAATCCTTGATGACCTTCGGATGAATGACGACACGGTCAAACCAAGGACAACCCCAGCGGCCTCTTCAAAGTTACTCACAAGGCACAGTGGCTCATCGGCATTCGACAACTCATTCAATTACCGTTCCGTAGTGGGTAAACTCAACTACTTGGAAAAGGCGACAAGGAGTGACATATCGTTTGCTGTACATCAGTGCGCACGCTTCGTCTCAAATCCTAAACGCGAACACGGAGACGCCATTAGGTGGCTCGGCAGATATCTGAAAGGGACTCGACATCAAGGGACAATATTGAATCCGATAAGTGGAAAGGATCTCGAGGTGTTTGTGGACGCGAGTTTCTGCGGTGACTGGGATCCAGTTGAAGCAGCGACCGACCGAGACACTGCACGTTCCCGACACGGGTATATTATAAACTATGCGGGATGTCCCTTGCTCTGGAAATCCCAGTTGCAAACCGAAATCGCACTGTCCACCACAGAGAGCGAGTACACAGGACTCAGCTACGCGCTCAGGGACGCCATACCAATCATGGAACTTCTGAAAGAGATGAAGTCAAGAGGGTATCCCATCGCCACCGCGCAGGCCAAAGTTCACTGCCGCGTCTTCGAGGACAACAGTGGCGCACTGGAAATGGCGAAGGTACATAAATATCGTCCAAGAACGAAGCACCTCAACATACGATTGCATCACTTCAGACATCAGAAGGTGCGTATTGTTTAGTTTTTTTAGATGTTTAGTTCCAAACATTAAATTATGACCGATCAGTACCTTTTCACTATTTTTGGTTATGAATAAAACAAATATTGCGCAACAGCTTCATAAAGTTGATTTGCAATTTATTTGTCTCAAACAAAACAAGCACAAAACATATTTGTTGAGATTAAAACGTTTATGTTACGTACTCAGCAATTACATCAATTTATAAGAGTCGGTTCATAATCATATTATGTTTAATTCAAACTATAATTGGTACATCACCGTCATCCATATATGTTCTGAACGCAACATCCCTTGCACATAGATACCGTGTATTACTATCTTATCGATTCTTTACTTTCTTTTGTCGTTCAGCAAAACAGTCGTTCTCAATCATCTAAATCCCATGCCGCCTCAACAAAGGTTGCAGTCATTGCTGCTGGCACTGCAGTGTCATTGTCTTGTTCTCCTCCTCGTGCATCTCGTCCATGCACTAGACCTGCCTGACTCATGCAAAACGCCAGTAATTGCTTCTCCATTGCCTCTGCTTGGGTGCATTGCCTGTCTTCCTGCACAAGGCTGTAAAGTTCATTGAATCGTGCGATTCCCTCATGACTCCACCCACCGTATTTGCAGTGCCCACTTTTTGTTCGTGTGTATGCTCCTCGCTGTCTAGGTTTCGCTTTCTTCTTTCGTTGTCCTTGCTCTGAATCAGAATCTTCGGCCTCATCAGCAACAGGAGGCATGGATTTCCACTTATCAATATAATTTTCAAACATTAGTAACGCAAATGCCTCGTCACTTTTGTGACAATTCTGCCACGACCACCGGGCTCTCTTGCTTCGAAATCAACTGCCTTGTCTTGTGCTTTCCCCAATACCTCCTTCCGCACACGCATTCCAAGTATGTTCCAAAAACCAATAGAAAGCTTGCAACTCGCGTTCCGTTGTGGCTCTTCTCAGCTTACAGAGCTCGTCCATTGTGAACAATTCCTCTCCAGTCAATTTAAACTTGGCGATGGTTTCTCGAACAATCTTTCCACCCGATTGCTCACAAGAACTTCGTTTGGTGTTCAAGGCTTCATTAAACACGCTCTCGTATAGCATCTGGAAATGACCACGCTGCTGTTCCGGCACATTCTCATGATCCATCACCAACCTGATTGCCTGTTGAAAACTCGCATCACTGTTTATAAACTTGATCTTCCTGAAGATATCGGATTTGACAAATACTCGTACACGGTCAGTGACATGTTTTTGCCGATTTTTAATTGACTGCGATCGCGACATCCCGCGTATGTGGAGCGTTTCACCATCAAGTCCCAGAGTTGATGCGGCAGCACTTGTTGGTGCTTTGGCAACAACCGCAACCGTTGGGATTTTACTGGCTGTATGACCCGTAGTATACTCGTTGTCCCTACGCCCCCTTGGCCTTTCGTACTCCTCGTCGCTTGAAGTTGACAAATCCTCCTGATCACAATCCACCACTGCTTCTTCATTTTCATTGTCCACAAGAATGTCATCGTCATCATCTGATGATGAATGGTCAGCAGTATGGTAGCTAGTTTCATATTCCTCGTCATCATCAACATCGTCCCTATTGACATAGCGTGGTGGATCTGGTGAATGATTAGCAGCGGAGTTTTGCTCTTCTTCTTCCTCTTCCTTTACACGTGGTTTTGGATTATGTTTCGTACCCACTGTACGTACCAAAACAATTTCTGCCACCGATGATTTATCGTCATCCGATGTTTGCTCTTCCTCTTCTTCAGGTGGTGCCGGGTTACGCCTTGTCACCACCCTACGTGCCACCGTCTTCTTCACAAGTTTTGCCACTTTTGCTGCGCCCTTACTCGATTTGTTGGTAGTATTCGTGCTTACCTGCGGGTTCTTGTTCTTCCTCTTCTTGTCGTCGGTATTAAGTGAATCAGCAGCAGCGGTTCGCTCATCAATTGGAGCCGCAGCAGTGGTTCCCTCATCATTCTGGTTGGTACTAGTACTTACAACATTCTTCTTACTTTTTTCATTCGTCTTGTTCGTACCTTTTTCATTCGTCTTGTTCGTACCTTTTTCATTCGTCTTGTTCGTACCTTTTTCATTCGTCTTGTTCTTTGGATTCTGGTTCAGTTGCCTCCTTGCAGTCTTCTGGAACTCCTCCTCAATCGCCGCCACTCTTGTCGCCTTCGCTTCTTTTTTACGGGTGCGAGGGGACTTGCGACGAGGAGGAATCATCATCTCCTCCGGTGGACCCTCGTCTTCCGAAGCTGTCTCCTCCGGTGGACCGTTGTCTTTCGTAGCTGGCAATGGACCCATGATGGATGTACACAAGAAGGAGAGTGGGAAGTGGTAGTCTTATCAAACTATTAAACTATTGATGAACAGCAAATTCTATGCGATATGTTGCAAGGCTACTATTGCGTGCTTAGTATGTTTTTGCCTTGTTTGAATGAAGTCGTGCATTGTTGAACAATCTTGTGAACATATCTTTTTGAAATCGCATATATTGACCCTTGTATAGTGATTATGTAATTAATCCACCTTAAACTTCAATCTGTATTGTAATATAGTTTGTTTATTGTCAGTTGATGTTTCATAATGTTTCGCGTGACAAGTTACTTCGACTAATTTGGGTACTAATCATACTATTCAAGTAACATGTGTTTTGGCATTGTTTCTGTAAATATGGTGCGTCCGTTACATTTTATATCATATTAATCATTATAATGTTACATACGTTCTTCCATACGCCACAAATTTTTCGCGATACAAAATAATATCACATTAGTACATATTAAATTTTTCTATCTACAATACTTTGGTATACTACTCTGCGTAGTATACATCTGCATTGTTGTTTATCACATATCGGTCATGTGATAAACACACTCATTACGGCGTAGCTATTTGGTATGCACCGACCATGTGCTCGCCACCCTTGCCGTGTGTATTGAGAGTACTTAGAGTGATTTCTGTGCTCCTGAACTTTTTGGGTCAAGTCACATGGTATACATTACCTATAAAATGTATGCATTAAAAAAATGTACTTAGAGTAAAGTACTCAGAGTAATTTTTAAGTCTTCAGTATGTGTCGTACACGCTGTACTACGTCGTTGCCATTCGCAAGTGTATGGCTTTCTATCACTCACAGTTTGTACACAACCTTTCAAATTGTGTTCTTTGAAGCACTTTGCAAGAAGTAGCTTATCACTGTCGGATCGTTCTCTTGTGTTGTTGTCGCATCCTTTCCTCCTGCCATACAGCGGAGAGTGGAGGTTGTTTCATCCATCACGCGCTCGTTGCACTGCCATACAGCAGTGAGAGGTTCTGAACAAGACATTTTTTCCTTTTCCTGCCATACAGCGGGAAGAGGAATACCATGTCGTCCAATCGACGTGATAGTGATCTGATTGCGAAGTCGAAGAGAACATCGCCTTGCCAGGCATCAGTTTTGAGCATGGGATCATCGCCGCGGCTCTCGAACGACGAACAAGACGCCGCTGGAGATGGGGATACTTCGGTTCCAGAGGGACGTAGTCCACGTGAATATCTGCCGTCCCAAAATCAGGCGATGGCACTCTTGTCTAGGGCTCTGATCCCATCAAAGCGAGAGGCATTTACTTTGCGCTTTCAGCAGAGTGTGACGAAGGAAGACAATCGGATTCTTGGTGAGCCCACAATATGCAACACTCCCACCAGATGGATTGCTGATGCTTTTGGATGCGACGAGCCTTTCCGTCTCCGTGAGATGGGTGACATGTTCCCTAGTCATGGAACTATGTCTGATTATCTCGAAGAATTTTACGTCATGGACGTCATTCTTAACCGGCACCTTCGCCCCAAAAGGAAAACCAGCAAGGAGTTTTCCCCGAATGGGAAGTCTGACAAGGATGACAACAACGATGATGATGATGATGATGATGATGATGATGATGATGATGATGACGTTAACATGAACGATGTCACTGACGATCCATATGGAGGCGACGACAATGATTGCTTGTTTGCGGGTAAGGGCGGGGATAAGAATAATAGTAAACTTCCCGTTGATCCGGACAAAGTTGTAACGGTCTGGTGTTACAAACCTGAGGACCTCAACGATGCATTCGATTACAAGTTCAGGACAATGATTCTGTTTATGCCTCAGTGTGGCGTGTTTTACTGTGCACGGGAGCGCCGCAAAGGTGATGCGGGGGTTGCAAAGTCACTCATTCCTCTCGACATGAGCTGGCTGCGCATGAAGAGAACAGTGACGCCGCTATCCAGCAGTGGTGTTACAGGAGTTGCCGAAGTCACGTACACATTTGGCAAGGATGGCTACGTGAAAGGTTTTCGGATACCCGATGGTCTGCAAAGTACTATCGCGACTTCAACCGTGTGTCGGCTTGGAGGATTTCACTCCACAAAACAATTGCACGACGACAGAATCGCATAATCTATAGGGCAGTACAGTGTCATGACAGTGATGGTCCCATGCTGCCACCGGACATTTTCAACGGCCAGGATATTGGCTGTTGGCCGCAAGGTGTTTTGAAGGCTGAGTATAACCGCCGTCTGGCGAGGTCCAACAGTGCGAGGATGAATGGCCGCCACTATGCCATGGGTTGCCACCACTTTAGGCTCCCTGAACAGTGTTGGATCATCGATCCAGCACTCGATCACTACGTGGATGTTTGGATTGATGTTGACACTGTGGGTCATTGTGCTGATCGGCAGTCGGTGGTTATGATCAGGAACCTGATGGTCGTTGATGGCGAAGCCGACCGACAATCTGCTATGTATCGTGACGAATGGGACCACCACACGCACCTACTTGGGGCATTGAACCACATCACATTCCACAACACTGTGTTGAACCGTCGACTGGGAAAGGGTGGGAGTGTGAGGTCTAAAGGTGGTGATGTTGGCACAATGCACGCCATTGGTACTGGCTTTGACTTTAATGGTGCGATGCGTCCCTATGCTTCGAATCTGATGGTTCCCGAGCGCCTTCTGCGAAATATGGTCCTTTGTTTGGCACGATGTGGGGAAGTTTTCTTCCCTCAGGTGCTGGCTGTGATGAGGACACGGAATCCGATACTGGTCTCCAGCCTATCTCACCAATGGAAGGTGACCCCCATAAAAAACGTAGCGCAGGATTTACTATTGACATGAGTGTCAACCTTGGTAATTCGTCGCACTTCGACGTGCACGACGCTTCACAAGGCTACAGTGTTTGGACGGAAGAGATTCCCGGCTGTGGTGCCAACTGGTATTTTGTTCTGCCGAACGTCCACGGCAAACGGGCACCCCGGCGGGGGGCACATGGAGAGCAATTGGAGGGGAAACCTTTCGCTGGCCTGGCTATTAAACTTGGACATGGTGTGGCAATCAGTTGGGATGGTCGTGTAATCAGACACTGTACGTCGATCTCCCAGCCTGACGGACTCAGCGGTGGAAAAGTTGGTTTCGATCGCAAGAAGTTTGGTAACAAGCTGTATGGAACGTTCACCGCCGCGAAGGAAAAGGTAGTGAAGGCAGGGAGAGCGCAGTGTCAGGCAAGCAACAAGTTGGGTGTTGTTGATTCTTGCGAGAAAGAAGTTGGCGATCATCAGAATGGAGACAGTAGCGTTCGTGGTGGCCATGACGAGGATGGTGCCGACAATGCGCATGAGCAGCATGATCCACAAGCGCATGCACCAGAGGCCAAGGAGGCGGGGCCCTTGTCACAACAAGAGAACATTGATAACTACAGGATTCCAAAGAAGAGGCGTACATGACGAAGTCCGCCACTTACTACTACAGGATGATCGCAGGCTTCGAAATGTCATTCATGAATAAATGCTTGTCTATTGTTGGATTCTTTAGTACCTCCTACGCTTCTTCTTGTTCGCGTAAGGTTGCACCACTACCCCATCAGAATCTTCTTTGTTGTGGACGCTGTCATATTCATCATTGGCACCATCCTCCTCCTCGTTGTCGCCATCACCTTCGTCATCAACATCACCTTCTTTGTCATCAACATCATCTTCGTCGTCATCAACATCATCTTCGTCGTCAACATCATCTTCATCATCAACATCATCTTCGTCGTCACCATCATCTTTGTCATCAACATCATCTTCATCATCAACATCATCTTCGTTGTCAACATCATCTTCGTCGTCAACATCCTCTTCATCATCAACATTGTCTTCATCGTCAACCTCTTCCTCCTCGTAGTCACTTTCTAACGAAGGTGAATCTCGCGATTCATGACACTTGTTGATCATCGAGTCCCATGACGTTACCCATTCGTCTTTCCTCCGGAAAAGGAAAGGTAATACTCCTCCGCTCCGACATCGCGAATGCCTATGGTTGGTGCGACAAGGTTGTTGACGTTAACCATGAACAATGTTGGCTTTGATTTCGCATCCTTGCGATTTAGTTTGTAACGACCTATCATTGTGTTGGAGAATTCCCTCACTTCCTCGTCGATTGCATCAAAGGAGTGTATGAGAGCGTACACTCCTGCTTCTTTTATTGATGGCTGTCCCGATTCTTGAAGGGCAATCCGTGCACCTCAGGGCAAGTGACGAAGGTCAACAAAGGTGTGGATAAATGCCGGTAGTGGATATTGGAAGCCGTGCCACTCAACCATTGCATGGTCATTCCAAGGTTTGCCATCGTATATGCTTGGATGTGCACGATACTTATGCCCATTGACGCAAATGAACTCTGTGAAGCATGGAAGCTTCCCATCGGTCAAAAGGGCAGCAAACAATGTTGCCCAAGGAAATGCATTGCACTGCGAGACAAGGAGTCGCCACCAGGATTGTCTGTGGGATACGTCCGATTCCAGCGGAAGCTAGGGCTTGGATCCCCAACCCTCCGTGAGATTGTGAATTGTCGGCCAGACATTGTTGGAAGTGCATCGTCTTCACCGGACTTTCCAGCAGCAGTCGCAAAGAACTACCGCCCTTGTGAATGATATCCTGCTGCATGTCTTGCCATGCGGAGGCAATAGCAAGGTTTTCGATGTACCTGTGTGCCGCCTGCCTTGTGAATGTCTTCGCACGTTTTGGGTGTTCCTTGCCGTGATCTTTGATAGAGGTATGTGTGCTGATTCGGCATAGGCACTATTAACGTTCTCAGGAACCCCATGATCGAGGATGTCTTCGCTGAGGTGTAGGACCAAGTGGGTCTTGATAGTGTTATTGCCCATTCCACTCGCTCTCGGTGAGACACTTGCCATTTGACGCATCAGCCACTGCACTGCACAATGTGATTTTGTGACTTGCGCTTTTGAAATGGTGGATTGCTTCATCCATTGGTGCCACTGGAGGAGGGATGATACAACGAGTATCCAATCCGCAAGATGTGCCTCGTTGCTCAGCCTTTGTAGTTCTGGGTCCTTAACTTTCAACTTCTTTGGGTCCTTGACTTTCGACTTGTTCTTCGACTTCTTTGCACCGTTTTTGGGTGGCAGGGGCGGTGTGAATATTTGTCTGAATCTGGTTGTGTGCATTGCAAACAACTTCACCAACAGGCATCCTGTTATCTCGTGCCCCATCAAATTGGTGCCGGAAGAAAATCCTTTTGGGAAGTTCATTCTTGGGAGATCGCGGTCGCTGTGTCGTGACAATCGCCCACCAATGGAAGCACACAGTCGATCATAATATTTCAGGGACAAGGAGTCGCGACCGCCTGCTTGAGCTGCGAACGCTTCGAGACAGTATTTAAACCAGCCCAAGGAAATGAGGTGCAACATCTCACCAGGACACGCCCCAAATATTCCCCTCTTATTATGGAGACCAAAACGAACCTTGTCAAAGCCGTTGACCAGATAGTTCTGCGACATTGCTTTCAGCCCTTCCAAATCACCCGATCTGACCAGCTTGTTGATAGCAGCTGGATTCCTGTGGCGATACTTCGCCTTTGAGTATCAGATTCAAGGGTGGGACATTCGCACACGCGACAAAGTTGCTTAACGGAGCTGAAGCGAGCTGTATAATGCCCACATAGACGATCATGGCCCTCAGTATCGCCAATTATGAATGGGATGTAAGGATGCAGTACAATGGGATAAACCTTCCCATCGTAATGTAACATCCAATTGAATCCCTTGCGTTGCAAGTCAAGGAAGCCGGATTCTTCGAGGATGAACTTGATCTGCATGTGCATCTCGTTAAGGATGTAAGTGGACCAGCTCACATTGGGAATAGACTTCAGTGCAACTTGACCAATAACAGTGCCGTCAGGAACATCGGCAGCCATGGTGGGAGCAAACCCAGACTTTCTACCTTTTTTGCTTGTCGGCTTGTGTGCTGGAAATTGGCATATATAGCCAAGGATTCGCATTGCGCTATGCTGCGATCGAACACCATGCTTGAGAAGGCCATGAGATATAGTCATGGGTTCCATCTGCATCCGACCATATGTGTCTACTTGTGTCTTGTCCATTGCTACGACTGTTGGTAAAATCATGTCGACACCCTTTTTCTTGACAAGTTCTTTGTACGTCCTGCGGTAACAACGACCTGTATTGATGTCTCCAATGTCACCAGACTTTGAGGGTTCAACAAAAGGATCCTTATGTTCATGAAACAAATAGTTTTCGTCGCGATTCAGAAGAGGGCACGAGAGGAGAGATGCGAAGACTTGAGAGGCATCAAAATACACCATGGATACGATCCTCTTTGAATAAGGCAGATAGAGCTGCTTCTCCTTTGGTATTAATCCCTTCATGTTGTACCTGCAATACAACTTTTGTACAACCTTCTCTCGGGATGGTTGGCAGTCCACCTGGAATATATGTCCATTACTGTTGGCTTGAGCTGACCAATTAAGAATACGAGTAAATGCATTGAGAGGTGCATTTAGCTCCTTGAGAAGGTGTAGCAATTCAATATGGACCTTTTCCTCTCGAGAGAATCGGTCGAGGCCAAGTGGATTTGAACGCAACTCAAGCAGTTCCTCATACAGTTTCAGCACACATCGATCGGGTGCCCCTTCTCCGTCAACGTGAGGATCTTCTCCCTCATTGTTCCAAGGAAGTGCATCATCTAATGATGGGAATCCATCCTCGCGATCATCTTCAATCTTACCATCCTCGAAACAACGCTCTTTGCTAGTCCTGGCTATACCTGATGATGCGTCCACTTTTGACGATTGCACGTTCGTCTTTCGAGTCAATGCTGGACCATTTGCCGGCTTCCTTGTCGAAGAAAGATTCCCAGAAAGTGGATGAGTCACAGATGACAAATCATTTGATGAAAGCCGTCCGCTTCTCCTTAGTGGTGAGGATTGTGTTGCCGCATCATTGTTACGAAGAACACTACCAGAAATGAACTCGTGGCATGTTGTGTAGAGCTGCTCGCAAATGGGACTCTGAGCAATGTGAGTTGAAAGCCTCTTGAACAATCGATGACAACCAGCACATCGCGAAGAAGAGGTAATACCACTAGTTGAGCCCGATGCCATTTTCAAGAAACAATTTTAGAAACAAGCTGTGAGATTTTGCATGTGCACAAAAAATGCTGTAAAATGAAACAAATGCCTTGAAGATATAAAATAAGAATTGCGACGAGTAAAGAAACCACTTGGCAGGAATTCACAATTCTATTTCAATAGCCTCGAGGAAAATGGTAAGAAAACGAAAGATGTTTTCGAAGATGCGGGAAAATGTTGAGGCTTTGAATCGACAATTGAGTAATCGAAAATCAAACAATTTTATGAAAGAACTCAATGTTGTTAAGAAATCATCCACTGTTGTTTTGATCATCATAATTGTGATATACTGAACAAAATTTTCTTCTATTTGTTATCATTACAACACGAATGCTATACATCCAATAGATGTTCGTTAAGACAAACATTAAAGTGTCGGAGACTTACAAAAGACGCCGTATTAATGTATGAAACCGCCATAAAATAATACATATCAAACAAATATTGTGAATATGCAACAAATTTCTCAATAAAAAATGACAACCTAAACAAAACGTACCTTCTGATGGAGACTACGTGGAACGGCAGGAGATAAGTATCCATGCGATCGCAACGGAAGAACAGCCAGCCGACTACTTGACAAAGGCTCTCAACGAGATCCAATTGGCAAAGCACAGACGCACTGTCATGGGATGGTAATGCGCTGAACGCAGAGCTCAATTTGGACGCGTGAGGGAGTGTGATGATACGACGGTGCAGCCGGACAGCAGTGCGGCTAGGCACAGTATGACAACGCTACCCAAATCGACTTACCGTATTATGACCTCATGATACAATACTCGGTCATTGGTACAGTATCAATTGTGGTAGGAATTATACTTGCAATCACGTCACCATTATGTCAAGGTACTAATGTCCCCACATTCTGGATCAAATGATAATCTGCAATCAATACTCACAATATTGGCTAACACCGATTTATAAATTTCTAAAAGCCCTTTACATCCTATTCGTCTATCACAGGTTAGATAGTACCGATAGGTAGTAAAATCACATTGCTGGTCTTGGAATATTTTTCGTCATTTTTACATTTTTGGTAGCTTTTCTGGTTGTCATCCTGTCCATGAGAGTTAGGGAATCCAAAGTTTTAACTGTGAAGGAATCTGGGATAAATGAGCTGGTGTCTGTGCTGTCATCATTGTCTGAGGAATCTGGGACTGAGCAGGTAGAGTTTTGATTTATTAGGGGTGCACCAAGTTGTTTTGAAGATTCCTTTTTGTCGCCGTTGCTTCGTTCTTCAACTTCAACGTCAGCGGGAGCTTTTCGTGCTTTGGTGGGCAACGTCTGATCGCGAACGGAAAGGCATAATTGTTTGGGACACGGGCAGTAGATGGAGAAGACACTTGAAGCATTAACTACATCACTATCGTCGTCGTCATCGTCATCCATATCGTCATCGCGATAAATGTTGGTCGTGGAACGAGCTGGAACATCGTCAGACGCGTCAGTCATTTCGTCATCGTCCACGGGATCGCCGTTGTAATTAGGAACACGAGCATGGCCGTTAGGTTGGTCACGAATTGGACGTTGGTAATTAGGAGAGGGGACGTCAGAAGGCGGGGTTGGCGCGCGCGGACGGATAGGCGTGGGTAGGATTTCAAAACCGGTCGGACGCAAGATGACGTTTGCATTATGGGGAAAAATATGGACGGACGGGCTGCCAAATGTCGCAGCTGCAGTACTGAAAGAAATCTGTACGATCATGGTGGAAATGTCATTGGCAGTTCGGCGCGGGGGTCCAATGTGTCCCAAGTCCAGGACTCTTGGGAGCTGATAGTGCGAATCACCACGATCATGGTCGTGGTCGGAAATTGGGAAATGGGGGTCCGCAATGGGGTTGCTTTGAGCGGCAATATCTCCGGATTGGTCGCTCCGATTTTCGTAAGTGGGAGCTTGTTTTTGAGGTCTGGGAGCGCCTGAGGAGTTTCTGACTTTACTTTTTGTCGTGTGAAGGTCCGAACGCCCAACGAAATTGATTTGTTGACTTCCACATTCACGAACATATTGGCGGGTTTCATAACGGATCTCGGGCTGTTTTTGCGTCTGAAAACGCATCCTTTTCGCAGGGGAAGCATCGGGGGAGGAGGCAGGGACGTCTGAGTCGTCGAATTGTTGCTTCCTGGTGGATTTTGGGCGGGTGGGAGCAGGAATCTTGCGGTCGTCGTCACTGCGAACGCTGTAGTCGTCATCTTGGTCGTCGTCGTCGACGTCGCTTTCGTCGAATAAGTCTGTCTGGGGTTGGTAACTGCGAATAGGGGGAAGGATGGTGAGTGCCCTGGATGTCTGGTGTGTACTCCTCTTTGATTCTCATGACTTTATGAGTAGTAGAGCGCTCTGCAGTTGCGCTGTCGATGGCCTCGGCGTTGCTAGCCGCTTCATTGTTGTCGTCGTCGTCGGTTTCGGTGGCCCTGAATGTTTTATTGTGCCCGATAGGAGTTGTAAGGATGCCCTGGGAGAAAGTTGCAGCTGTTGGACAGTTTCTGGTGGCGCGATAAGGTGGATTGCGCTCGGAGTTGGCGCGTTCGATGGCCTCGGCGAGGATGGCCGCTTCATCGATGTCGGATTTGCTGGTGCCCTTGGCGCTAGTCTTAACGTAGCGCTTCTGCTTAATGTTAGTGTTAGTGTTGCCCAATGTTTTGGCTCTCTTAGAGCGGGTTAGATAGAGGGTGGGATGGGTGGGAGTTTCCGCAGGAATGTTCACATCTGCGCTGATGACGACTGGAGGCTCCGTTTCGGAGGCAAGAAAGGGGGACGAGTCCTTCTTCTTCGACTTCTTGTCGGCTTTGGTAAGGTTGAAGCGAATGGTGGGCATGGTGGGTGGGGCTGAAATGCTGCTGGAGGGGCTGGGGCTGTTGTTAACTAAGTTCTTAATAAATTGTGTGCACTTTGAATCTGGGGGGAGCTCTGTTGAAAAATTCTGTTATTTTCAGTTGCTTCAGATCTGACAGTTTAGATGGAAGCATAACTGAATTCCTGAGCCTAACTAACCTGAAGGTATCAGAGTTAAAAGGGCAGAGCGCCTGCCTAAGTCGGTTGATTCTAGGCGAGTGAACCATGATAGATTCTGCGTGCGAGCGCGGAGTGGAGGCCAGACCATGGTTAAATCGGGCGCACGCCAGACCGGGGTCGCAGGCAGGTGGTGACGTCACGGTGACGGTATCGGTCGCTACAGTACGAACGTTGGCCGGTGCTACGGTTTCAGGACTGCTGGATGCTACGCTAGCGGCAGAGGAAGCGGGAGTGCTAGTAGCAGACGCGACGGTATACGCGTGTGAGTCTACTGGACGGGTATACTGAGCTACGGTATGACTAGGTGTAACTACAGTACATGTAGACGTAGACACAGTGCTAGTAGGCGAAGCGACTGTGCTAGTATCTGTAGGTACGATGCAAGTAGATGGTGCTACGTTGCGCGTAGGTGACACTACAGTATGTGGACGTGGGTGGAGTCCTACGGTGACGTCGGTAGCCAAGTGGGTACTAGTACACTGGCTATCGCTACTGGGGGACTGAATCGTGACGACGGCGGGTAAAAAGTCGTCATGGTCAGTTACGCTGCTACGAAAATTGTACATTGTTAAAAATCGGGGGCCGGCTAAATATATTTACAGTGGTAGACAAATTTGTGAGAAATTGTTGATCATCAAATGATGATCAACTTCTTTTGATGAGTGTTCTTCAGGAACACTCAGGATCTCAAAAGAAACAACGTACGTCTGAAGAATGCACGTCTGAGAGTTCGTACGTCTGAAGAGAGCGAACGAGGTGAAGCGCCGGGCGAGAAAACGATCGTTTTTATAACGAACGACATGAATTTGATCGTTGCAATTTTGGAGTGGGATTTGATTCCCGTGCGACAGTAACGGTACGACGTATACTGTTTACTAGCCTAATGTGAAGTGTCCTACTGGATAATGTAGATAGTAAAAATACGTAGGAGCGGTACTAAAAGTCTGTCAATAGGTTCCTGAAGACGGTAGTACCGAACGACCGTACACCAGTAGATTTTACTTGGTAGTCGACCGCCACTGAGGCGGGAAAGGCTACGCGCATCCCACTAACGTTCGGCCTCCGTCTGTCAGTCGACCTTCCTCACGGACATCCCACGTCGAGCATTCGCACGATGAAATGTTGTCGTCATCCGCATTTTCTGTCGCTACATTCGTCGTTGTTGTCCGGGGTTTGAAGTATGAATGCAACATGCCTCAGAAGTCACTAATCGACGACTAAAAGTGAGTTCATGAGCTACTACTACCGTAGTACAGTACAAGCATAACATGACAGGAAAACGAAACGGAAATCCAACAATGAGCAGTGCCTTCTTCATTAGGATTCTCAAACGCAGCATGATGGCTGGATTTATAATATACGGAGTCGTGCACGAGCTTAGATCACCTTATTTGTGTGATTCTCTTAAAACGATTAATGACTCGGTGAATTGGTCGTTCGACTCTGGAGAAGGCGGTGCATTGTTGATGCCAGAAACCGTTTCAGCAGGATTCTCTTCCTCATTGTCGACTGACCCTTCCACCCTTCACCCTACCGAATTACCTTCACCGGAAACCAGTGTTCCGAAGATCGACAATGTTCTTCTCATGGGACAATTTAACTACGACATCGGTGTAAGTCACGTGCGGCATTGGGTTGGGCGCTGGTCTGAGGTGTTTTCCCACATCGAGGTCCGAGGTGCGTTCTCAAACAAAACTCTTGCTGCATTGCAGCAGTCAGGTATCAGTGCATTCTTCGGAGGAAACGAACGTGGTGGCCTGTATTCTCCCATGAAGAACGTGGCAGACAGCTTACGAAGTGCAGAGCGAATGGGCGGTATTGTTGGTGTCATGTACGTGCACGACGACATGATGGTGTACATGAGAGGCCTTGTTGAGCAAGGCTTCCCATGGGACTCCCAAATAGCCTTTTGTCACTTGTACACACCTGGATTCTCAGTGACACGAGATGGGGGGTTCGCGATGTCACGAATTGGGAAATCATTTTCAAAATCAAACATGACCGATGTCTACGCTGCTTTGAATGCACCACCATCCAATTACTGGCCGTGGTGGCAATATATACTTCCTGGGGTCTCCGACCTCGCGATGGATGCGCGATTCAGTCAATACTTCGACGACGATGGAACGTTTTCGTTCGTTCACGTCGGACGAAGTGACTTCTTGTACATTCCAACTCGATTTACATCCTTCTTTTCCCCACTCGCAGATTTGATGACTGAGAAGAAGATTTTCCTAGAGTCTGCATTTCCGGCATTGATAGTGGAGACGAAGAAAAAGTTCAATGCGAGTGTGATGGAAGTTAGTTTGTGTCAGGGAGCGATCGAATCGATTCCGGGTTGTCTGAGTTTGTATGAACATGGTCTTTTTCATCCAATCAAAATCGCTGGCAATGTCGAATTTTGGGACAGATGCTTTGACAGACTTGTTTTGCAGCGGGAGAATGTCGTCATTCCAGTTGAAACTTGGTGGTAGAACTGATGTTAAAGGTAATTCGGTAGTGTGGACAGCGGAAAGGTTGTAAAGGTTGTTGGCATCAACAATGGACCTGTGAGGTAATCAGGGCTGAGTCAGGGTCATGGCGCTAACCCAGTCATGGGTCATTGGAATTTTATGGCAATGTTCTGATCGTGCAGGCCATGACAATAGCGACCAAGGACCCTTATGACTCTGTTGAAAGACTCGACCATTTCTGCACGACCTTGAAGGTAGTGTCAATTATCTCAATGTAAAAAGACTGAGTTCGGGGAAGTAAAGATCTCCCCGAACAAGTCACAACAATTTATAACGTTAACATAAACTGGCGAAGGACCCACATATAACCTGAAGCCTTGAGCTCCGAGTTCAGAGAACTCGTATGTGTATGCTGGGCTAGAGTGGTTAAGTCCCTCGGCTCATGCACTCTTCCCTTCCATGAACGAGGAGAGGGAGAGGCTGTTCAAATAGATAGCTAAAATCACCAACTAGGGGTAAGCTTCGAAGTCGTTGGAGTCCGTTCCCGTCTGCGAAGTGTGTTGCTGCGCCGCTTCGAAACCAGTCTGTTGTCGCCTCCGTCCTCGTTTGGAAATTGCCCAATGCCCACCCTTGGACTTAAATTTGTCGTATGGTTTGGAGTTGGGGAAACCCTATCTTTAGTGAGTCTGGTGTTTGGCTTGGCCAGGGGATTCTCCCTGGCGGTAAATACAGCTCCAACTCCCCGGAGTTTGGTGGATCCAGGGGTGGGCTTGGGGAAATTAAAAGACTTAAACTAGTCGTAACTTGGTTGCAGGGAGTGAATGGCACAATCGATCCGGTGATGGATAGATGTGAGCCTAGTTTTTCCACTCCTGCTGCGACTTGGCAAATAAATCATGGTATGATACGGTCTCACTGTACCGTTGTCTTCGCATTACTGACACTAGTGTCTTGATACGATTGCACGTTCGATCACGCCTATTAATGAACAAAGGCAAATCACAATCGCAGTGCAGATACATGATGATATATAATTGTTTTTCCTTGAATCCTATCTTTGTAAGTTTGGTTGATCTTATCAATGCCGTTACAGCTACTTTTAATTGGTTTATCAGACCCAAAGCTTTGCTCCTAGGCCCAGGGATGAAGGGTGCGATGGAATGGAGCAAGACCGAAACGGCATCAACTAGTTTCGACTATGTTTGTACGTTCGGAATCCTGACTTCGGTCATGAGTTACCTGACTTCGGTCATGCGATCTATGTACTTGACTTTCGTCAGGTATTATTGGCCACTACATTAGTGGTACGAATTCGATATGCTCACAAAATAGATCCCTTTCAACGTATAGGCCAATGGAAGGAGCATTTACTGTTGTCGACGCGTTGATTGCGTGTGGCGTGAATAATAATGTTCTGTTCATGGAACAGACACAAGCCCAACGTATCGCTAGTGACATTTTCGATAACACCTTTACGTCCTGTATGGACGTCACCTTTAGAGAACTTGACGAACATTTCAAGACCTACTTTGATCTCACTGCAGCACAGGGCCAGATCCGTTTGAATCCTGGTATTCGCAAGAATATTAAAGCGTTTGTGCAGTGGGTGCGTGATGAGATTCGTCTTGGACGCGATCCCACAGATACTGCATTTCCGATCGAACGAGTCACTGATCTTATTCGCCGTTATCACACTCATGAAATTCAAGAACGACTCGAAGACTCTGGCGGAGGCAGCAAAACCAGAGAAGTTCAAGGAGGCCACGAGATGGGAGGATTGGAAACCAACTTTTTTGAATTATATTCGATCTATCCCTGGTCGCGATGGCGTACCATTGAAGTACGTTTGCCGCGATATTGAGGAACCTACAGTAGCATTGCATGATGATTTCCTCGACGATTACGTTGCTGCGGCCCCTCTGGCCGGGGACTCATTGCAATTGACACGGTACAAGTCCACACGTTTTTAGTGAACTTTGTTGCGGGCAACGATACTGCCGAAGCGAAGATTCAAGGCCTTCAGCGACCGAACGACGGGCGTGAAGCATTCCGCCGCCTGGTTGAGCATTATGAAGGAGTTGGCATTCATGCCATAGATATTCGCGAGGCAGATGTGGTTATTCAGAGCCTTTTCTATTCTGGCGAGAAACCCCACACATGTGGTGGGCCGAATTCGAAGCGCTTGACGCGTGCGTTCAATGCATATGTGAAACGAGAAGGCCGGATTGTTCATTCGAACTCGATGAAAATACGGATGCTGATTGACAAAATCAAAGCAGATTTCCTCACACCAACGAAAGCCCAGTTGGAAATTGAATTATCACGAGTGCCAATGACCATGACCTACGAGCAAGCACTTTCGCTCTTTCGCAACATGGTTAACCAAAGCACCCCCTCAGATGGGCGCAGCTCAGAACCGTGTGAGGCGTAACATCAATGAAACAAACTCCGGACGCGGTGCAAGGGGACAGTCTGTCCGTGGAGGACATGGTCGTGGAGGACGAGGAGGGCGATCAAGTCGGAGCGGACGCGGCAACGTGCAGAAGACTCGAAGTGACAGCCGCATCATTACGCTCACTGACGGATCTCAGATTGAGTATCATGCCTCTTTTAGTTTTCCTCGTCACGTGTATGAAGTTCAAGCAAGAAGATAAAGATACACTTCGTCGTGAACGTGCAGCTTACAACGAGCAACGACGAAATCGGAATGAACTCAAGAGCTCCGAACACAAGCCTCTGATGTCCCTATGCAGGTCTCCTCCCTACTGATAGTGTTTCCGTTTCACAACGCACTCAAGTTAGCCAGGTTACGACAGGTCAATCCGTCATGGGAGGGCGGAACGAACAAGCCCAGAATCGCCAAAATCGGCGTATTGCTGCGGTTACCACATGCCGTCGTGTTGCGTCGGCAACCCTTGTTACGATCAGCGTTCAATGATCCACCGACTGATACGGCAGCTTATAACGAATGTGACTCCAATGCGGATACGTGCTGTCTTGGCACAAATTTTGTTGTTCTGCAATCTACTTATAGAACGGCAGACGTCTACGCATACGATTCATCCATCAAGCCTATTGAAAATGTTCCTATTGTGACGGGTGCTACGGCTTATGATGATCCTACGACAGGCACCACCTTCATTTTGGTATTCCATGAATCTCTTTATTATGGCACTGCGCTTGATCATTCTCTGATTAATCCCAACCAAGTGCGTGCTTATGGCATCCCTCTATGGGATAATCCTTATGATGCAACCCATAATTTAGGTATCGAAGTTAATGAGGACCTATTCATTTGCCCTGCACACCGCAGGCACCAAGATCCATTTTCGAACACGTGTTCCTTCTGCCCAAGAACTTCAGGATTGTGCTCATGTCCAGATGACCAGTTCTTCGCCCTGGGATCCCACCAACCTCATGATGGTACAAGCGTTGCATCAAGGCGGAACTACGATGCCAGCATGGCAAAGACCTTTACCGCAACTTGTTCCTTCGTTCCCTCCGATTACAGAGTACTTAGAAGCGACGTCGAATGACGCTCTTTTGCATTCAATTGATCCATCACTTGTACGGGTTGGTGAGCTGTTGTCGAAACGCTTGCAACAAGCCTCTGAAGTCGATACGACAGTGTACGAACACCTAGACATCCCAGCTCGTCGAACCTTTGTAAGCACGGAACGTCACGCCAAAGTGTCGGCGGAATTGTTAGCTGATCGGTTTGGAATCGGACCTAAACGAGCGCAACGTACCCTCAGGGTCACCACTCAACGCGGAATGCGATCGGCAATACTGCCCATTGGTAGACGCTACCGAGCGGATCGTGTATTCGGAGTGAAACGGCTCTCTGGTAAATTTGCCACTGACACAGCATATGGAAAACTCAAGTCCCTTCGCGGCAACGTTGGTTGCCAGATTTACTCACACAAATGTGGATTTAAGGTTGCCTACCCTCTGATGAAGGTCGACGGCAACCATGTGGGGGATTCACTTACCCAATTCATAAGTGATTTTGGAGTACCAGCTCAGTTGACCTTTGATGGGGCGTCAGTGCAAACTGGGCCCAAGACGCGCTTCATGGATGCTATTAGGCGTTATGAAATTAAGTATCATGTGTCTGGGCCGAGACGACCCAATGAGAACCCGGCTGAACAAAGTATCCACGAGATCAAGAAAGATGGTATCGTATCATGCTGAAGAAGAAGGTGCCACCAAGATTATGGGACTACGGCTTCGTTTGGGTCTGCGAGACTGAGAATCTATGTGCCAATTTTCGAAGTATGCAGAGGGCAGGACTCCGTTGGAGATAATAACGGGAGAAACACCGGATATATCAGAGTACCTTGATTTCGAATTTTACGATTGGGTCACTTTCCGTAGTAACGCCGGTTTGGGTGAGGTGCAACTCGGTCGTTGGCTAGGTGTTTCGCACCGCGTAGGACGGTTAATGTCCTATTGGATTCTTCCTGATAGTGCTATTCCAATTTCGGCCACTACAGTTCAACGACTTACTAACGACGAGCGTTCTACGGACGAAGTAAAGAGACAAATGAGCGAGTATGAAGATAAAGTGAAAACCACGTTTGAAGCTCGATCGTCAGACATTGCCAACACGATACGGGGCGTTGAGTTAAGTAAAATCATTGATCATGAAAATGAAGATGAAGGCTTCTACCAAGAATTCACGAGGGTGATTGATGATGCAATGCTCCCGCATGCTGATGATCAAGTTGACAATGACGACAAATTTGTAGAGGTTGAAACCGATCAGTATATTGGCATGGAACTGGCACTTCCGAGGGGTGATGACGGTGCGATGGTGCATGCAAAGGTAATCAAGCGCCTGAAGGATAACGAAGGTAATCCCGTGGGGACAGTGAACGCCAATCCTTTGCTTGACTCCCGAGCGTATGAAGTTGAATTCATAAATGGCCATGTTGAGGAGCTTACTGCCAATATCATTGCAGAGAATCTCATTGCACAAGTAGATGATGAGGGTCACCGGCAAATGATGTTGGAGGAAATACTTGACCATCGTACCACCCGGGAGGCCATCCCGAAGAGTCAGGGACATATGTCAATCAATATGGTGTCAAACGCCAGAAACAAACCACTCGAGGCTGGGAATTGTTGATTCAGTGGAAAGACGGATCGACAGATTGGGTCGCGTTAAAGGTTTTAAGAATCCTATCCCGTCGAGTTGGCCCAGTACGCGGTTGACCGAGCAATTGACGATGAACCGGCATTTGCGTGGTGGGTTTCGTACGTCTTAAAGAAACAAGCATACTCCAAAGATTAAAACGAAGTCAAGTACTGGTCACGTACGCACAAGTACGGCGTGCGTGTGCCAAAGAACGTCAAGGAGGCAATGGAAATTGATAAGGAAAACGGAAATTCCTTTGGATGGACGCGATAAGATTAGAAATGAACAACGTGCGTGTCGCATTTGAAGAATTTGATGGCGACCCGAGTACTCTAATCGGATACACACAAATAACGGGACACCTGGTCTTCGATGTGAAGCTCGGAGAAAACTTTAGACGCAAGGCGAGGTACTGCGCTGATGGACACAAAACAGGAGCACCTGCGTCGGTAACGTATAGTACAGTCGTTTCCGGGACTCTGTTCGCATACTACTGACGATTGCCGCCCTGAATGACTTGAATGTCCTTGGAGCCGATGTACAAAACGCATTTCTAACGGCGCCCAACAAGGAAAAGTGCTGGATGATAGCCGGACCCGAGTTTGGACCTGATGAGGGTAAGACCTTTCTGGTGGTCAAAGCGCTTTATGGACTGAAGTCGGCGAGCTTCAGTTTCCGTTCTTTATGGCCGAGAAGCTTGTTAATCTTGGGTTTCAATCGTCATTGGCGGATCCTGACGTGTGGTTAAGGGCTGCGACTAAGCATGATGGAGAACAATACTACGAATACGTACTTATGTACGTTGACGATATTCTGGCAATTTCTTGCGATGCAGAAGCCATTCTCAAGGATATCCAGTCCACGTTCAAATTTAAGAATGATAAGATTGAGATCCCGGAATTCTATCTTGGCGCCAAATTGCAGGAGAGTCCATCAATAATATCAAGTGTTGGACGGTGTCGAGTCATGATTATGTGAAGGCGGCAATTCAAAATGTACAAG
>JAKSYS010000206.1:0-89200 GCA_022925895.1 Fragilaria crotonensis | reverse complement strand
GACTCCATAGTACAGTTGTGGTACATAGTATACGTACGATACTATGTACGAGGAAGAAATCACAATAGCACAATAGCCCTCCCCTACATGAGTATCGGTAATTTGTGAACTGGAGTTGGAACAGCTGAGATATGACATACATAGTAGATCACTATACTATATATATATATATTCGACGCGCTTTACACCTGACACCAGACAAAATACAAAATAACAGTACTTGTAGCTGGTACCAAGAGAAGTTGTCTCCCGCCAATTTTTTGGAAAGGGAAGCGAGGAACAGGATACACAGGATACAGGATCATCGAATGATGCATGTAATTCTTGATTTCCCATCAAACCTTGTTTCCAGACGAGTGCCATTTAGCAAACGAGGCGAAAGCAATCACGTGGGCCATCTATACCCGAAGATCGGATAGGTTCATTGGGTCAGGAGACTCTGCTCGAATCCCAATCTCAGTGACGCGTTGCTTGATTCATCGAGTGGATTGTCCCATGGACGCTTCAACGTCCAAGATAATCAATCATGTGTTCAGGGTACGCACACAATTCCCTTTGTAGTGTAAATCTCCATATTCACCTCACCTCCTCCGATATCGCATTCCTCCATAGTGGCAGTTCGACTGCGGCCCCTCAACGATGAGGAAGCTAGCCAAGTCAGCGTAACAACTCGACCTCGGTTTGGGCGACCCATCAAAACGGCTCATGATCGCGCTTGGACGTGCTCCTCAACCACCATACAGCAAACCGGCGTACGATGCGTCGAGGGAAAGTCTGCCTTTTCCTTTGATCACATGTTTGGCGAAGATTCCACAACGGAAGCCATATACGATGAAATGGTGAGGCCCATTGTTTGGGGCATTACGAATGGCAAACATGGGACTGTCTTTTGTTATGGCCAAACGGGATCTGGGAAGACCTTTACGATGCAGGGGAACGATCTGGACGTCCATGAAGAGGATGGCCTCTTGCAGTTGGCGGTTAAAGACATCTTTCAATGGATACGAGAGTCCAACCGGGAGTCGATGGTTCGAATTTCTTATTTTGAGATTTACAATGAGCAAGTGCGAGACTTGCTTTCAGGGTGGTGGATGAAGATCCCGCCAATCAGAGTCAAGATGTGTTTCAAGGAAAGCAGTGGCAGTACGCCTTGATCCCAAAGAAGGTGTTAAAGTCAATTGCCGCGAAGTGGAGGTGAACTCTGTCCAAATACTTTTGGATCTGCTGCAATTTGGAAATCGTTATCGGCAAGTGGCTTCGACAAGCATGAACAATCGTTCCTCCCGTAGTCATGCCATCTTTCGGGTCACGGTCGAGTCAAGATCAACCGACAACACAGTTCGCCTCGCTACACTCAATCTCGTTGACTTGGCAGGGTCTGAGAATAGTCAAACGTCTGATACTACCAATCTGCAACAGCGAGAAGGAGGAACAATCAACAAGAGTCTTCTGTCGCTCTTCAAAGTAATTCATTCCTTGAGTTTGCCTGTTGCAACGCGACCAAAATTCATTGGATATCGTGATTCCAAGCTTACGTTCATCCTCCAGCCCCATTTGTCTGGCAATGCCTTGATGGCTGTTATCTGCAACGCCAGTCCTGCCCATGCATTTGTTGAAGAAACGCGCTCGACGCTACGATTCGCATCACGTGCCAAACTCATCGAAACCAAGCCTCGAATCAACGAAGTGGCGCCACAGGACAGTGCCTTGGCTCAGAAACTCCATCTTGAACTCGAAGAAACACGAAAGTCTCTCCTCGCCATGGAACAACGGAGTTCTGAATCAGAAAATGCTTTGATCGAGGCTGCACACGAACTCAAGAAGATAAAGCAGCTCATGTTTGGCGACGAGGACTTCAGGCTAGAATCGTTGGCCAATGTCGGATTGCACGTTCGGAAGAACAGAGGAGCCGCTGGATCGATTCCAACTGTTGATGAGACCAGAAATTCTATGGAGACTACAGAGAATTATCTTCACGACCAAAACATAACACAATTATCCGGACTATCGATACCTCGAATCACGAGGCGCCGGGACCCTGTTGAAGTGGCCCGGACTCCACCGTCGGAAGTGTTAATCTTGACAGTGGGCTCTCAAGATATGAATCAGACACACAGCGAGATGTTTGCTTCGGACATGGAACAAAAGGCAAAGTTCTTGGAACATCGCCTTGAGTTTGCGGAGGACGCAATCGAAAAGCTCATGGAGGATTTGAAGGCCGCCCGAAACGCCCTCCATCACGTGGTGCACCGGAATGTGCGTCTAGCCAGCAAGGTGGAGCGCTATCGTCAAAAGCTGGAGAAAGTGGAGGAAGAGGAAGGCGGAAGCTGAGGGCCCAGTACATTTTACTCAAGTGGAGCATGTATCTGTCATTGTTCTTCTTCTTTTTCACCTTCACGATTTTTTGCTGTCACTGTCATGTTTGTTTGGTTGTGCCTTGAAACTTATACTGCCTAGTTAAAGTGTTACCGAAGTCAAAGGTACAAGTTATATTGTGTACTCTAAGTTCGTCATTACCGGTTTTTGTCAAGCACTCCATCAGCCATCGACAACGGCAGGATAATGGCAACAATGAGCGCCCAAGGAGCCGACATCCTGTATCTAAGTCTTGGTAATTCGGTCTGAAGTCTGAAGTGCGTACCACTGTCATGGTGCAAGTACCTGGTATGCTACAAGTATCATACCTGATGGTGCTGTTCCAACCGGTAAGTCTGCCCTCTATGCATACAAGTTCTCGCACCCTGCCGTGTGACAATTGCCTTGACGGCATTGTACTGTACCGGACTACTGTACTGTAAGGGCAGCGAGCAGTATACAGTACTACACTAAATACTGGTACGGAGTATGATACCAGTCAGATTGCGAATACAGTACTATATAGCTACGGTAGTACTGGAAGTACTTGGTGCAGTATCCTTGGACTTTGGAGTACAGTACTGGTACCCAGTACAAGTACTACCGGTAGTAACACGATTGGGAATTGGGAGGTTGACACAAGTTCCAGATGAGGTGGCCCTCAACAGAGCAGAACCATGTCACCTCAGATCTCATTCAAGGATAAAACCAACGACTAAGTCACATTTAGTGAAACCATTGTATATCCTGCGTATCTCTATCGGCTTCACTCCTGCTTAGTGAAGATCGACGCATAGCTGGTGTCAAGTTCTCTATATCAATTCGGGGCATGTGGCCACGATCCCTGGTTATTCGAACATCACTGCAGTGGTGTCGGCGATCCGTCTCGTCCTTCGAGAGCAGCACTCATGCCTTTGATCGAGATGTGAAGCTGCTGCAACGTGATGGCGCGGCCAGGGCGCAGCACGCGTGGAAGGAAGACGAGAATGCTGTTGACTATGACTATTTTCGACAAGAGATTGGTCGACGGCTTGTAGATCGCTTGGATGATATCAAACGCGACGACGGATTTCCCTTGGCGTTGGAGGTTGGAGCTGGGCCAGGTATTCTGCATCGCCTGATATGCTCTGACGAAGCCTTTGATGGTGTGGGGGGCATTGGAGGTATTCGTAAGCTGGTGCAATTAGACTCGAGTTCCATTATGCTTCATCGTGATGAAAACGTTCAAGTTGATGGAATCGAACGCTGTGGAACCTATCGCATGGCAAAAGATGAGGAAGAAAATATGCCTTTTCCAGATGGTACTTTTGATTTAGTGGTCAGTTCCGTCGCATTACATTGGATCAACGAGTTACCGAAGCTATTTTCAGAGATCAAACGTGTCCTCAAGCCAGATGGCTGTTTTATCTTCGCCATGATAGGCGGCACTACGCTGCCAGAGCTGAGAACGTCCATGATGTTGGCTGAAATGGAAAGGGAAGGAGGATATAGCCCTCATGTTGGTCCATTTGTCGAACTTTCCGACGTTGGGGGCCTCATATCGGGAGCGGGTTTCAATCTTCCCACCATTGATGTTGATACCATCAAACTTGCTTACCCTGATGCTATGGTATTGATGGAGCACTTACAACGAATGGGAGAATCCAACGCTTGTATAAATCGTCGACCGCGAACTGCAGCGGAAACGTTTTTAGCGACAGCATGCCTCTACGATGAAATGTTCAAACTTGAGACGGACGATGGCTTCGATGATGGCAGCATAGAGGCCTCGGTGCAAGTAATTTATGCAATTGGTTGGTCACCACATGAGTCACAGCAACGACCCTCATCTAGAGGATCGGCGACTCACAAAGTTGGAGATATTGTGGAACGTACCAAGGCTGACAAAAGTTAAAACCAAGATTACTTTCGAAACTTATTGTTCTTTTGTAGCCTTGATAGAGCAAACTTACGTTTGCGCTTCCAATCTTGCGTCAAGGCATGTCTTTCCTTGTGCCAATCGGCCTTGACGGCTTCGTCGTTACGAAAGCCATCGGGATCTTGCTGAATCGCCAGACCATCGTTGAGTGCGAAGAATTTGTTGTAGTAGTGGTCGACTACACTCTCTGGTAGCAGCAGGCCTCGTCGACGAGGTCGTTCAAGAGCAGAAGCAGAGTCGGTTGCATCCTTGTTCGTATCAACCGCTACGTCGTGCATATCCTCGTCAAGCTCGCCATCAACTGTTGCGTATCCTTTCGCATCCTGATCATTTAATTTGGTAGTGTCAGCATACATTTTCGTACCTTCATCAGCCGGAGAGAATCTACCATGAAACCGAACGAAAACGTCCCAGTCGCTTCCTTCTTGAGCTTCTCCTTGTCCTTGAGTTCTTCCGGTTGTTCGCCAAACAGGGCCGAAACTTGAAAACCTCCACCCTCGCCGGAGTCTCTGGCATTGCGAAAGACTTCCTCAAGCTGTGACTCGCAATAAACGTTGCCTTCTGAAGTGCTTTTCTTGACCACAGGTGTCACCAAGGTAATTCGAAACCACTTCATCGCTTCCTCCCAATTTTCGTCACCCTCGCTGCGGTCGGAATCGTCTTGATCGCGCTCGTTGGCGTCAGCATCGTCTTGGTCGCGCTCCTTGCGTTGTCCATGTCGATCTCACTATCATCATTAATGTAACCTTTTCGCCATTCTCTTCCTTCAGCTCGAACTGTTGAGAAGACTCCTTCGTCGGGTCATAGCGTTGCATGGACGATGCCTTCCAACCTATTACAGCGGACTCTTGTGTGTTGCCAACATGCTTCGGTGTTGCATCCTTGAGATCCGGGAACAATTGACTTAAAACATTTAGATTGTTTTCAACGTCTCGTTGGAGACCATCGTCGGTCGTTTCCGTTCGGTCAGTCTCATTGTAAGCACCGTCAGGTAATTCATTATCGTCGTCGTCATCATCATCATAGTCAATTGCTGATTCAAATTCAGAAATCGCAGGCTGTATTTTGGTCTGCAGTGGTGGAGCATATACATCATCGTCACTTTCATCACTCGACCAACGATATTGTTGTTGTGCACCCTGAGGAATAGAAAGATTATGCACCTTGTTTTCCGTCTCCCCATGGATCGAAGTCAGCGCTGGGGTATCGTCATGGTCGTCGGAACTATCGTCTGTCGACCAATCATATGACTTTGCCTCCACGCCTTTTTCCTCGTTGTCACATTCCAGTGGCGAGGATCCGCTTTCGTCACTGCTTCCTTCGCTGCCTACGCCGTTGCTGACCTCGTCCTCCGCCACCACCGATGCTCCGTGACACTCATTCCCATCATGCCGATTTCCAGAATCGCAGTCTACCAATAATGGCGAGTCCATATCATCCTCAACAAATCTAAAATGCACAGCGCGGCTGTAAAAGGCTTGCGTTTTGTTGACTGTTGCCACTCCTTTCTTTTTCTTAACCACATTGGGGGTGCGGTCACGTCGGGTCCGCATCTGCCGAACAATCTTGCCAAAGCTATCCCAATCTGTCGTTTCGCATGGTTTCGTATCGACACGATGAGCCTCAGTGCCGTATTTCTGGCGAATTCGCAATCGACGACGTAATAAAACTGGCTCTGGTTCCTTTTTTGGCTCAGCTTCTTCGGCTGCTCTTATCAGTGATCGAGAATGAATGGTGGCCTCCGTTCTCGTCGTTCGTTTTCCAAACGCTGCAACAAATGAGGCCGAGCTTCTTGTACTGTAATCCTGCAACCCTTCCATTTAACATTGTTATATGCTTTTGAGACCACCTCAAACGGTCGTGTATCGCCGATAGGAAGGGCGTTGATGTGAAAGTAGGACTTGCTGTCGTCCACCATTGGGTTGACAATGGTGATGGATGGGAGGGATTCTTCCAGCCGTCTGATCACATCCGACGGCTTCAAAAAGGGAGGTTCCAATCCACCTATATAGATACGCTCCGGATGCACTTGATTCGGCTCGTCATGATGCGGTTTCTCTGTCATGACTGTTTCAGAGTTTTCGAGTGTCATGTTCATGTTCATGGTCGAGGAGGACGGTCGCGAAATGCAGAATAAGCGACTCCACTCGACTCACTCGACTTGACTTTAAGGGTGCACCCTTGACTCGACTCCGTTTTTAAGCTCATAACCTGTCTTATTTCACGACGACGTCTTGCGTCTGTCCTAAATCGCAGATTTCACAACCCGCCGGCTTCATGATCAAATTGACACATCAGCCAGCAGACTACGATGAGATTACTTCGTCAACTATCTAGCCTCATCCTCCTTCATGCAAATGTATCAATAGCCTTCATCATTCTACCCAGAATATCGCATGCGCCCTCTTTTTCGCATGCTTCATCGTTATCCGCCAAATCTGGAAAGAAAAAGAAAAAACCCAAGGATAGTACTATTGCTCTAAATCGGCAAGCTTATCGAAACTACGAAATCATTGATACACTCGAGGCCGGAATTTCCTTGTTGGGAACGGAAGTGAAGAGCATTCGTGATGGAAAAATGAATCTTCGCGACGGGTATGTGAAGGCCAGTAAGGATGGTCGTGGGTGCACCTTGTTCAACGTGCACATTTCCAAGCATCGGTTCTCGGGAGAATATTTTCAGCACGAGGAGAAGCGGCCACGTCCATTGTTGGTGCACAAAAGGGAGGCTCGGAAATTGAAGCAACAGACGGAAGCCGATGGTATGACGGTGGTGCCTCTCAAGGCATATTTCAATGATGACAATAGGATCAAGATACAGATTGCTCTGTGTCGGGGTAAGAATGTGAGAGACAAGCGACAAACCATAAAGGATCGTGAAGCAAAACGCGAGACGAGTCGAATGGTCAAGAATTTTAGGATTGACTGATTTCACGAATGATGCAACCTGTCGGTTGCTTTGTCGGCTTTCTGCGCCCTGTAATGGGTGATGGTGTCGTTTTCGTCCAAGTGTCCGAGCCGATCATCGACGTGCGCAACCTTCAATTTAGGACTCGAATGGACAGTGCTGAGATGGTTGGATGATGCGTTACGCATAGTCCCAGTGCCTTTATGAGGTCGACGAGGAACTGATAAAATCAGCAGTGGGAACGCTAATTGGGACTTCCAACGAACTGAGTGAATCAAGTTTCTAGAATAAGCCTAATGTGACGATCAATTCATCCTACCAATACAGTTGGGTGCTCCACACGTGCATCGAAGCGACCCATCTTCAACAGGAAATTTGTAGTCGTACGTTATTTCTTCCCCAGCTGAAATATCTCGGTTTGCGAAGACTACGATCTTCTTATCAAATCCCTGTGTGTCCACGGCGATTACCTTGGCGTACGCGTTGGGTCTGCAGCAGTGATTCATGAAGCGAGCCTTCACGAGTTATACGGTTTGATGGGGGATTAGAAATCGAACAATGTCGCTGAGCCGAACAAAACGCACGCGACTTACCATGCATCCAATTGTGGTCGCATCAACGATTCGCTGAAGATCCAAACGGAACATATAACAACTGCCAATACCCGATTGAACGTACGCGTTTTCCCGCTTGTCAGCAATACATTGCCGAACCACTTCCCCCATATACTCTACAATCATGGAGTCCTTCGGCAGGTCAATCTTACAAAACAATCCCCATCCATGGATATGAGACCGACGAGCAGCCAATCGTTCATCCAAAGGCATCGCCTTCATCGCTTTGTATTTTTGTGCATTAGAATCACGATCTGCTTTTGCTTTTTTCTCGTCTGCATCTGTCCCAGACCGTCCCACAGGAGGTGCATCTTCTTGCTCGGCGATTCGAACCAGAGCTCGCGTGATTCTTCCGCTACCGCCGGCTTGTGCCACAGCCTTCATGCCTTCCGTCCTGGCATCCACTGGAATTCTCAAGAGCATTTTCGGCAGCGATCGCGGCCCGGGTGCGTTGCAGACCCATCACGGACTCGATATCCGGTTGAACGTATGCAAAGTGATACGACGGAGATGATTCTGAGAGTGGAGCAACAACAGCTTCGACACCAGGAGAACACTCCAAAGCCCTCCGAACCATGTGCAGGCCGAATCCGAAAAACTGAGGCCCATTCAGACCATATGCTTTCTTCGTGTGTTTGCGCTTTGCTGGAAGTTTGGAGAAGAGATCACCGGAGGAGAAGTAGTCGCGATTCGTCTCCTTGTAGCGTTGCGTCAATTCAGCATAGGCTTCCATAGCACTGCGTTCTCGAATTACCCCTTTCGGATTGTCGCCAGGGGTGATGGAAAAGATTGGAAGACCTTTTTCGTCCTTCTCAATCTTGAGTATGTAAACAGTACGCTTCTTGGGTTCGTGAAACGACCAGAATATTCTAGTGGCAATGTAGCCAGGAGGTGTGATATACTTTTCAGTGTGAAATCCGTCCATCGTTTGCTCAATATCTCCAAGCGAATGAATCGTCAAGCTACCTAGACGGAGACAAAACTTGCCGTCTGTGTCACTCCCATCTTTCTTTTCGTCGGCGATCATCAGCGACTTCATGTGTTCGATGCTTTCTGTCGGGAGTACTTCAGATGCACTGGATCTGTGAGCTTCACAAAACATTTGTTGATTTGTGGTGAAGACAGCGTCACATGCCTTGGCACATGGAAAGTGATAATTTCGAGAACAGTTTGGTCTGCAACAACCCACACTCGCTCCAGGACGACCACATCCGAAGCATTTCAGCTGCGAACCTCGAGATCGAGCCTTCTCCATCGCGTAAACTAGGTTATCATTTGGTTCTTCGTAAACTTCTGAGCTCCACAGTGCGCAGGAAGCATGAACCCAGTAACCATCCTTCATCGGTAGAAGGCGGCCGCATCTTGCCAACGTAATACCATCTGACACCTGCCGCTCATTGTCGCCGTCATCGTCGCCACAGGTGCGGCAGAGGCAGCAGATTCGAGGGTCTTTCCATTCATACTGTGCGTCCGATGGATCTAGATGCTGATTCCAACCGCAGATGGGAGCAGCAAGAATATACTCAACAGCATCAAACCGAGCAGACGATAGCGAGGTTGGTTCGTCTGTTCCAGCATGTAGAGCTGACCCTTGAGAACCTATACCTGGAATTTCCAACTCGACAGCGCCCAGGATCACGCTCGGGTCTTTGTCAACTCGGACTGGATCAGTAGGTACATCAACGATTCCACATAAGTTTGGTTCGTTCAACAGACATAGCATTCGTGAATGAGCTCGAACTTCAATTGATTCCTGCAGGTGAAATGCTCTGCAGTTCACGCGCAGATAGGCAGCGGCCATCCTCGCGATGACCTGGGCAGAATAAATGTTCTTCACAGCTATATTCTTGGCGTTCCAACCCGATTTCTCTGCAAATACTAAGAATCGTGCAGCACGATGGCTTACCCAGTCAGGCAACACGAATACGCGGCAAAGACTTTGGTGAATCATGACCCTCGGATCAAGATCTCGTCGCTTGATGGCAGCCACCATGGTGAATCCATCTTCGATGACGCTCATGTATTCATCGGTCCACATAGCCCTGATCCTCCAATCAATCTCGTGGCAAAAGCTGCGCATGAATCTCTTCGGGCGAAATCAGTTGTTCAGGAGCCGGAGTCAGGACACCAGTAGAGACCGCAGTCCAAGCCTGGCGGTGTAGTTGTCTCCTCAGCATGATTCCACTTTCTATATCAGGGCCCCGATGCTTCCGACAGTCAATGCATTCGTATTGTTCCGATCCGGCGCTGGTTCCAAGGCGCTTCCCCCCCTCAAGTGCGTTGCGGCGATCGGGTCACACCCTGAGTGAACAAAGCATTTGCACTGCACGCATGATACGATGTCATTGTCATCATCTCTCCAGATGGCATCACAAACACGACATCGTCTTTTCTTGGTATACTCTTCTACGAGGCCCTTACACCCACCACACCGGTAGCATTTCTCAGGATCTCTAGACCAGTATTTCAAACTTACTCCCTCTTTCTCTGACGAGTTTCGACACGCGGTGCAGTCGACGCACTGCCCGCAGATCCACAGTCCTTCGGGAGCGGCCGTAAGAGGAGGGTCGAGTAAATCAGTTGTGAACGCTCGATCACACATTTCACAATAAAGCATCTTGAGCTCGTCTTGTGGGACTTCACCAGATATTTCACATATTTTGCAATTAGGACACCGCCAGCCAGAAACACCAGCTCGATCCATGCTGTGGATGGGGGCGTTGACACAGAATGCATGGAACGCCTCGCCACAATCGACACAGAAGAGCATAGTATCGGAAGCTCCGCTGCTGCCGCATGTGAAACAACTATCCATCCAAGAGCAAAAATGTGCATCGACAGGTTTCATCCTGACTTCCTTGAAGGGAATGCACGACGACAAATCAGCAGGACTTCGCAGAGGTGGAAGCGTAATGTTTGTTACTTGCGCTCCAGCAACAAGATCCTTCTTCTCGGTCGTCTCATCTTGCTGGGTTCTCTGCTCTTCTTTTTTCTTCTCTTTCTCCGCTTGGCGGAAGCATTCATCGACCAAACATTTGTACATCCCAGGCGGAGCACCTTTACCTCTCGCATCAAATACGTGATCCATTGCTTGGTGATAGAAACGCTTCGCTTCATTCCAAAACTTGGAATGGAAGCTGTTAAAAGTCAACGCATTAAGCACCATCAGTTCGAAATCTTCTCGCACCCATGCGTAGTTCCAGTAGTGTCCTTCGCTCGCCTTCTTCGCAATAGTTTGCAAGTCCATTGGCTTCTTGATTATGTCATGGTACGTGGGAGCGACATCTTCTGTGACTGGTATGGCAAATAAGAGCATTCTATCGTCTTCCCGTAGCGCATCGACTATCTCGTTGCATCGTTTTCGACAACACAGGCGGCAAAGAAATTCCTTGCTGTAAATTGGATGCTTGCCTGACGACGTGCGATCATAGTCTTCTCGAGACAAGCCAGAGCAGCCTGCATGAACCCACAGACCACAATCATCACACCCCAGCATGTTCCCTGCCGTGTAACCCCACACGTTCGTATCCGGGTGGTACCAATCGGCCTCAACAGGAACAGATGGATCCATTTCCAGCTCTTCGCCAATGTCATCGTCCGAGTTCTTGCGCTTACGACCCTTCCCCCCTCCACCTTTAATGAACGGCGAATCATAAGATCGATTGTGAACGCGTTGGTATCGTTCATCGTCCCACGTATGACAGCAGTTTGGGCAGTACTGGTTCCTTTCGTAGAGGGAACTACAAAGGGAACAAAGCAAGAGCGGGGCATCTCCGGGCAGTGTAAGGTTGCTACTGGAGGAAGAATAGATGTGTACGCCAAACGCTACGTCGTGTTGCCAACAGCCTTTGCAGGGAATGCACCGAGAGCAAATCCACTCGTCGCCTGTGTGCTTCCCAGGAGTGTTGTCAGATTCGATGCACCCGATGTGAAAGGCACCGCCACATTTTGAGCATGCGACAGCTTTGTGGTCATGCGACAAGAGGTCTACGCAAGCTCGGCATCGCTCCTTCATCAGCTTTGATATAAGCTCATCATCATGGGACATCTGACTGTTTCGTACATCGACACATTCGAATCCGTAGAGGAAAGGCAACAAATCATATTCCGTGGGTTCGTGGACTTTTTTCTTCTCCAAGAACTTGAGCGACGAACACTCCTTACTGTTTGTATTAGCGAGATTCATCCACGCCGCCAGATACTTGTTTTTGGTCTTCGCCGACGGTTCAAAGGCAACCAACCACTTTTTGTTCGTTAGGCTGTATTGTCGAACCGTGCCCACCACGGTGTCACCATACGGATAATTCACGTCCGGTCTATGGATTTCAATTCGGCGTCCCAACAAGCGATGTCCGCGATGGTTAACGATGCCAAATGATTTTGTGGCATAGTGAATGCAAGCATTATTGCGAACTTTGATTATGTGCGTCTCCTCTTCTTTCGCCACTTGAATGGCGTGGGTATTTCTCTTTTCTTGTGTTTCGAAATGACGTCATCAACCTTCCCACCCCAAATGGACGAATGGATTCGGAACAATCTTTCAAGGATGAGACTTCATTGGTGACAAAGAAATTGACCAGGACATGCCCCTTCTTCTGAGTTACACCATCAAGAGCGTCCCCATCCATCACCATTGCTGGCCACCACGCGAAACCCTTGACGTGGGCCCAAACAAGGCGCACAGCGTACTGAACCGTCTGAATGATGTGTTAGCGGCGCAAGCTAGCGTAGCAAATTTGCTGGATACCGGGCATAGGCAGCGTTTAAAACCAAAGACTTGCTTACCTCGTGGATTAATCGCAGCCATATTGTCTGAGTTTCGTCCAATCCAGGAAATTTGTCGTTCATTTGAACTTTGTGTTTGTTAGTGTATGAATCATACAACACAATCCGACCGTCACGCCAAGCCTTCGTATCCCATACGCGAATTCGCCACCCAACCAATTTGCCCATTGTTGGATCATAGTGCACCGTCGGTGCCGTATTGGGTTGAAGTGACTCGTCCGGCTCTGATTCGGAATCATCGCTGGGCTTAATGATTTCCACCTTTTGAGATGATGGCTTCGAAACAATTTTCAAAACCGAAGAAGGCGTTGCCTTAGCAACGGATGGCGTAGGCTTTGTCGCAGTTTTCGTCGACGGAGACTTGTTCGGAGCACTCTTTTTCGCAGGCGGGGCAGATGGCGGATCTGCACCTGCGGATCGCTTCTTGCTGGCAACAGGAATTTCTGTATCAGGGGGCAGAAGGCCGATTTCTACAGATATAGCAATCGCTTTAGGGATCGAATCGCATGACTTGCCATTTGGGGCAATCCATTTTCGACGACGTCGCTTCTGCACGAGAGGCGAATTAGGAAAAAAATATCAAGAAACGGTGAAAAACGAATGAAAAGCAACTCACATCCAGCTTAACTGCCCATCCAGGAGGCAAGCCCTTGGTCTGAGCATCCTGCAACGCCTTGGAGGCGTCTTCTGGGGAAAGCTCCGTGTCCATGATTACGTTTGACGTTGATTTGCGTCTGCCTCCACCGCGCACTCGTGTGAAGACTGTATCTTGCGTGTCTTTCCACAGCAGTGTATGTCTCACATGTCACCGTGTCCGCATCGGACTTTACAGCATTACGCATATCTATACACACATACCGATAGTACAGTACTCTAGTAGTAGAGCTCTACTAGAGCCAGTAATAGTACTTGCTGTATCTCGTATTACAGGCGGGATTTCTCACCGGTACTACAGTAGATTCCGTATGTCCGAATGTCCACAGTCCACATACATGTTACAGGTCGTTGCCTTCATTATCATTCAACTTCCAATTCTCGTGACAAGGAACAAGGAACTTGAAGACATGGGCGTCTTGAGACGAATACTGGCGTGCTGGATTGCTTCAAATGCTGTTTCGTTTTCTGGCCCTGGACTTCAAGCTAGGAAGAGGCCAATACCCAGTTCTATGCGTCACAACATTGAATATCAAAGTGATTGCGGTCGAGGTCAACAACATCTCTCTGCGTCGGTTTCGGAGGGGAACATCGTGGTCTTCCAAGGAGGCTCCTGGTTTGTGGATAGCGTTCAAGTCGGAGATGGATCCGATCCCTACTTCTGCTACGCCATAATCGAAACAATTCAACTGGTCTGGACTCATAACTGTGAACATGGGGTGTTGCGGGGGTTGCAGGTCGACATCGACGACGCTGGAAATGTCAAACTAATCCAGCCAGTCGCCACAATTGAATTTGGACCGGAACAGTTGATTGCCAAGATTCCTGTCGAATGGGACGAAGCGTCAGAGACTGGAAAGCTTCTTGTAAGCGTTTGCGACGGCGCGTGGCGGCCAATGGAATGAGCTATAAGTGTGTGCGTCTACTGCTATTTTATTGTCACCTCAAAATTGTTCCAGTGATGCTCAGGTTCCCACAAACGTAGACACATATTCGCCCCAGGCGTTACTCTGCACGCCTCAGTCCCCATTCCAATCCTTCCCTCATTTCACGCCGAAAACGCGTCCAGAAGATCGAGGCACATAAAGTCGTCATCGGCAATATGAACGATGTCGTCAAAGTCTGACGTTTTAAGTCGCTTGGCCACTGGTGAAGAGTAGGTGTGATCACGCATGGCCTGTGGCGTCTGAAGAAAGAATTGATCCTCCGTTGCATCCAGTGGCGAATCAACTAGCAAGTCACGCTGAGTGGTGTTGGGTGGGTGGTCATACTGGCTGGGAGACACCGGTGGTAATCTGCAATCGGCGCAATGGGCAAAAGGCTTGCTAAGAATGCCTGACGGTTCTAGTTGGCGTGGCGTAGAGGTATGGCATCCTACCTCTGGAACTTTGATTGGGGTGGGGTTTAGACAGTAGTTGATCGGCCTCGGAGATCCAAATCGATAATAGTTTACGGAGAGCGGCCTGGCCATGTGCAGCATCTCATCAACCTCTTCCTTGAGAGCGTAGCCACTGCTTATTCGAGGCTGAAGCATGGGAGGATTAAGTTCTGGGGAATCCGAACACGGATTGAATCGTACCTTGATCGATGTGCGACCTTGAACGTCAATCTCCTGCAGTGGCTGGATGTTGCCTATCCCGTGGATTTGCATCATGTCAGCATCTTCTTCGATGTTCGTTTGATGGCGGAGTGCTGGTGGTTGTAGCCAAGGCAAGGGCGCGCGAGGTGGTGTAGGTGTATCATCACCGAGAGTCAACTGCCTTGATTCATTTAGAGTGAACAGCGAGGTCGCCACTGCAAGTGCCGCTCGCCGCTCATCCGACAGTTGTGTCGACTCTTGAAGGTCACCACCTTTGAAGGAAGGAGGGATCAATTTCGGGGACTCAACAAGCCCTTCGGTGCTTAATGTGTCGGAACGAGCAGCCCTTGTAGGCGATGAGGTGCTTCGAGTCTCGAAAAGAGGAACGCGAGGGCATGTTTGAATGCTTCGAGGTGTTGGACAAACGTCGTCGTTAGAAATGGGACATTGTGCCACTGCGTCGCTGTCGCTGATCGACACTGTCCTCTTGACTTTCACGGTGGTGCGTGATGGTGACTTGACGAAGTCGATCGTGGAGCGATCGCAATAGGATTCAGGAGAGGCATCGCATTGAGTGTGAGTTCCTTCCGATGGAGCTCTCGTTTTTTTCGGGACAGGATTGGGAGGCAAGTCTTTAAGCGTCGTTGTCGGTGCTGCTGAGAAGCCCTTCTCCAATTCCTGGTGAGGAGATGCTACGTCTGCTGCAGCTGAATCGGTGCTTGATCCCGGCATCGGCGTTTGCACATTTTCGACGGTAAGGAACGTGGGTTCGGATAACCTGGCTTCTGGGATCTGCGTCTGGAATGATTTTCTATCAACCCTATGAATGGAATACCCAACAAAGTAGGCGGATTTGGGTTGGGAGAGCTCTGCTGGAGAAAGAAGTTCAGTGACGTTTGTCGAAGATTCTTCTTGGCGTTCCGGGGATACGAGATCTGAAAAGAGCTCATGTGGGTGAGTTGCCGAAATATTGAGACCATTGTCATTGCACTCTTGTAACCATTGGTACACTTACACGAGCCCCAAGGAAATTGTGCGAGTTGCTGCGCAGAATTCACTCGACGAGGGTGGGTCATCCTCGCTTCTAACGCCTCGGAGCCGCTTTCGGTGAACCTGATAGAACTTAGCGAGGAAAGCAGGTCCTTTGTGGGTGCCTTAGTCGTAGAATCAGCTACTTGCATGCGCAATGCTTGAACACCCCCCAGCTCGGGAGATAATCCTCGCGAATCAGTTGAGATTTTGCATTGCGCTTTCTCGATGGTGGTGAATGCCGAACACATAGGAGGACTTGGGGCTTCGTCCGAACTTCGCTTGGATCGAGTGCATGCCATGTTGTCGAGGATTGAAGATGAACAATCTTTGTGCTCTTTGAGAGCAGAACAATGACAAAGTATGAAGTAGAAACCTCCGCGAACAAGTGTGGAAGCACTTACCGGCTTTCGAGTCACACCCTTGAATCCGTGTTCGCCGACGCGCTACTGTGAATCAAATTTACTTAATGCGATCAAGGTCTAATTTCGTTAAGGGACCCGCAGTTCAGAAAAAGTGGGTGAAAAGCAAAAGCGAGAAGCAGACATATGTTGATGACGCACGCGATATGTATACATGTATATATATAAGTATTATACTGACCAGTACCATATGGTCAGATCGGATACTGGTATTTTCATTCACACTTGGGCGAAACAATATCTCCTCCGATGCTGGGACTGACTCGAGCGTCGTGGAGATAAAGAGGATGCCAAGATCAATTTGAAAAAATAATTAGAGGTATGCGTGACAATATCACTAAGGAAAACAGTGATCGAAGATTCCTTCCAAGTCCCACAAAATGACCCGAAGGAAAATGAGTGAAGGTACGAAGATCTATTTTCGTTCAACCATTGGTCATGCTGTAAGTCGACGACAATGTCCTAACGATTTTCAGCCACTACTCACAATTGGCAGGCCAATGCACTGGTGGAAACCATGGTTTACAGTCGTAGGCGAAGCGACGCACAAAGAGTGCGAATTCGCAGGAACAAGAAGCACGCGTATCTTCAAACGCGCCGTGGGCGCACACCTCGAGCTGAGCAACATAGTTCTTTCTCATTTGCTACAGCTCCAGAGATCAGCGATATCCCTCTCATCATTCAGAGCGTAAAGGACAATCCTTCCGATACCAACATTGCACTGACCCTTCATTTGATGAATGAGATCGTAAGAATTGATGGAAGCGGTACCGTCCGGTACATCGTCGAGAATGGATGCCTTCCATTTCTCGCATCTCTCCTTAAACGGAATGATTCGCAATACTTTCAACATTGTTCAGCATGGATGTTGACCGCGATATCAACCGCTGGCTTCTGCCGGGATGTCGCCGACACAATAGATGCCATGGAAGCCCTGGTGACTCTCCTCCTTTCCCCGCATCCCCAAGTCCGCGAGCAAGGAGCTCGCTGCCTCGGCGTCCTGGCAAATGATCGGATACAATACCGAGACAAACTCCAGGAGTTGGGTTTTGTACAGCTTCTGTAAGTGACGCCCGCGCTCAACTCTTATTGATAAAGTTTCGTTTATTCACCTCCCATGTTCCTCTAGGCTGCGCAATATCCACGAGAGCGAAGGCGATGATGACCTCTTGACAGCGATGACATGCGCGCTTTCCAGCATGTGTCACGGCTGGCCCCAGCTTCGTCTTGAACAACTCAATCCTATTGTCTACTTTGGTGTTAGTCTCGTCCTTGACAAAACGTGTTCAAACGACGCAACGACGTACGCACTAAAGTGTCTCGCTGATATTACCGGCGGAGGTAGTGCTGGATCGCAAGCAGTCTCTGGGGTTGGAGCATATCCGTTGACTCAACGCTTGATCCAAATTCTATCGCAACGCAAAAGCAACGATCAGGTCGACCCAGCATTGCGCACACTCCGCAACATCTGCGACCACGTAGAGGGCTATGATCCGGTTCAAGCTGCAGTGAAAGCCGGGTTTCTTGACGTTGCACGAAGCTTCCTCGAGCTTGGACTGAGCAAGGCTGCGGAACTTGACATGTGCTACCTATTATGCAAGGTTGCTTGTGGAAAGCAAACAATTTCGCAGCTCATCATCCATCCATCCGTCTTGTCGAATCTCATCGGCATCGCAATGGAAGGGAATCGCGAGTGGCCTGTCCGCAAGCAGGCTATACAAGCGATTTGTCACGTCACTGACACCACGGACGATGTTGTTATCGAGGCTCTTGTGAAGTGCAATGGAATAGAAGCGTTTGTTGAAGCGCTGTTTATCAGGGCTGACGACCGAGTGGTCATGAAGGCACTGAAAGCAATCGAGAAGATCCTTGAAGTAGGGGAACGATTGGGGCACCCGTACGGACTTATGATCGATCAGTTTTGTGGTATCGATAGAATCGAAGTCCTTCAAAACCATGCCAATTCTGACGTAGCCGTTCTTGCAGAGGAAATTTTCGATCGATACATGGGTGAGAATGAAGCGGAGGACGACCACGTCAGACATCACGAGTTCCCCCCAGAATGCTACAAATTTGACGAGGTTTGCTTCGGAACAGATTGTTCAATCGGGAATTGAACCGAGTTGTTACCAATGTTTTCAGTGGTGTTTCGACGCTGGTTCGTCCAACTCATGCTTAGCTAGCCGAAGCTTTGTAGCCACTGATTGCATGTCCGGTCGCTCATTAGGATCGTACGCCCAGCAGGCGTCAATGATATCTACTAATATTCCTTCCTCCAAACTTCGATTGCGATACCTCGGATCCAAGAAGGGTCGTTCTCCTTTTCTCACTTTCTCTTGGACCTCCTCCACATGGTCGTCGTCAATTCGTAGAACGGCCAGAGGCCTGTCAAAAGGCCGTACACACCGTTTCCATAACTGTAGACGTCAATTTTCTCATTCAATGGCTTGTCAAAGTATTCTTCAGGTGCTCGATTGTTGCCACTTCCTGGCCCGTTCCGATAACGACAGTATTCCTGCTTATCTTCATCAAAAGCATTATCTCTGCACGGTTGAAGTCGTTAAATTTGATCCTGTCTGCAGAATCGAATAAGAATTGCGCAAGTTGAATGTCGTTATGAACAATTTTTCCTTGGGGATACTCATGCAAGTCAGCGATTAACTCTGCCATTTGCAGCGCCAATGACAGCTTTGTCTTGGCAGAGAACGTATTCTGGGGCTTAAGTTCCTCTTCATCGTGCAAATCTGCCTGCTTAATGAATCCGCCGCTTGCAATGACATGGGTTTCAATATTTCCTCTACTAAGGTACTCCGAAAGCATGGAGACACCACAGTGACCGTAAACATCGACGAATTGATGATTCGACGTAAATCGTTCACTAACGAGGCATCCATGCGCGTGAATTCAAACATATCCTTCGATTGAACGAGAGGGTGAGCGGACTTGGCAAGGGAAACCACATCAAATTTCATCTTGTCACTTACGAACGTGAAGCCCGCGCCATCGTTCCACACCAACGGTTTCCAGATCACCTGCTCACTCTCGCCGAGAAAGTGGTGTTTATGGGTGAAGACGTCGCGATAGGCTCCGTTGCCAACAAACTCAGGGATACTGACAGTGATATCCATTTCATGGAATGAGTTACAGTTCGGAAAATGATATCGATGCCAATTGAGTCTTCGACATGGGCCGGCGCCCTTCATTTCATCACCATCGTAGGTCTTATAGACATCTCGAACATAGTCATCATCATATGCATAATATGTATCTACATCATCATCTCTGACAGAATAGTCATGAACTTTACCGAGGTCATCCATGACATCGTGATATATAACTCTGGTCACATTCTCCTCCAGTAGTTGTAGCTTTAAACCGTAGTCCGCGTCAGGATCAGAAAGGGCGTCCTTCTCGTCCAAAGAGTCTGGATGGAGGAAACGAGAAACACGTGACACTACTACGGGGACAAGGACTGGGAAATCCAGAGGCTCATCAAACCTTGACGCTATTTGCGAGAGCTTCGCACCTTCAATTCGAACTGACAGTGGAAAAATTCGACGATCATGGTAGGATGCGTAGCGCATTGCGAACCAGAGCCGCAGCGTTGCGAAGGACATGACCAAGAACGTTAGCACTCCAGAAATAAGCAGGTGCACTTTGATAGAGGATCGTCGCTTTTTTACCACCCCAAAGTCAGAGAAAGGTGCGAAGTCCGCACAGAGGGGGTCATAGTCTGACTTGTACCATCGTTTCGTCAGCTGTTTCCAGAGACTCCTGCGTCGTTTTGAATTGTCGTCGTTTACTGTGATAGGAAGGTCATCAGAGTCACGATTAATTACATGCGATCGACCAGGAACTCCCGTGTGTTGAAACACAGTCCTTGATCTCATCTTTGTCAGCCGCACTTGGTAGATCCGACGTGCATCGGTGAAAACGACGGAGCTAGAGGAGCAATGAGTTCGTGGTGCACGTATGATGTTTGTTAACCGTTCATCAACCTTCGCGTGACATTTCCGCACTTTGTTGAACCAATCTACACTATGACATACGGGGAGTAGCTGTTTATGAGGTACGTATGTATGCATAAGCGGGTACGATTATATCATTTATGGACTGAAAATGGGATATTGTATATTGTTCTATGAATATATAAATTGAAGGTACGAATACATGATAGCTCGACGTTTTTTTGAACGCGAGTAAAATAGCCCGACGGTCACCAACGCCCCTGCTTTTAAAGATTTACATTCCTTCCTTCCGATGTTCATTCCAAACAACTCGGCAGGAATTGTACTCCCAAATCCAAGAAGTTATGTTGTTGTACGATATAAAAATTACTCCGAGTACAGGGCAGGGAATCCAAGGGCAGATACCGTGGTACCAGCATTCCACTGAATTTGATTAAATGATTGTCAACAATGGCACCATCATTTTTGAATAAGTCAACTGGAGAGAGGTTGGAGTCTCTCAAGTTTGTAGGTTGCTCTAACAAGTTTATGAAGGAGTTGCAGAATTCTTTTTGCAGCCTACAGAGAGGCCTGAGAGTACAATGAGTACTATTACTGCAAATGCAAGTACTACTGGGCACTAGTAATGCAGTCTTATAATTGCATATTTCTCAACAAGTTTGATCTGCATTGACAATTCATCCAGTTGCTTTGTTAGAGAGCAGGACCTGTGCTACTACTATCCAAAAATGCAATAATTTATGAACATAAAGTGGACTGGTTGATATGCTTGCAGCACGGCATAGTACAGCAGTAGTTACCATCATTTTACTATTTAAGAAATTATTGCAGTCCACTTGATTGCTTCACCAATTGGGTACAAGTATTGAGGATTTGCAGGAATCGGAATAATCTGGAATTTGCTTATTTGACTTTGAGATTTGAATGAGTTTTGGAAAGGTATTCTTACTGAGGTCTATAAAAATGGTGTATTCAAGAATGTGAAATAATTGTGGAGGGGGGGCAGGCAGGATTTGTCAACAATCTTGGCCCAATGGTTCATACTACTGGAAGTCTAGTTTTAGAAAATAAACTCAATTCATCATCATCAAGAAGAACTGCAGACTGCAACCTTCCGTTGTGACTTGTTTCCTACTGTAGTGCGCACTCTTGACAAGAATAAAGCGCGACCAACGAATAGTACACGAACGCACTGATCATGGAGAAGTCTGTGCGCACACTCAGATTTGAGGACACCGTCACCCCCGCCCCCGCCCCCCCCCCCCCTCACCAATTTAGTATGTACAGGTACCTGGTACTCGAGTACCTCCTATACCAGTACATACGCACGGAGCACGATCGTAGGATACCAACGAATACGAGAAAATCTCTTGGAACAAGAACGAACCGGAGGGAATCTGGATTGCGCGATCATAGCGGCGAGAGCGGCGAGGGCACATCCATCCTCAGGATCGGAGTTGGGAGATGCTTACAAAGAGCACAAACCGATTTGCATACCTTCTGCTACTTCTTGCCTTCTTGTCACGGGCTTGTGAAGGATTCACTCTTCGAATGGGTTCGTACATCTAATACTGTGTGACAGACTTGTCGTCCCACCTATTGCTGACTCACTCAATTTTTTTCCCTGCAGGACTTCTCAAAGTTGGCGTTCCCAAGAGTTGGGACGATTCTAAGAAGGATCTTCGATACATTCGAAGAGCCGGTGTTCGCCAATTCATATCTACATACAATCGTGTGAAAGATCTTAAAGGTAACGAGCTCCTTTGGGGCGATGAAATCGAGTATGGTATTTTTAAACTCGACCACGAAGGCAAGAAAGTTCGAATCTGCTTGCGAGGAAAGGAGGTACGTCGTGGTTGATCTTTCGTGAGTGCCTCTTTATTCTTTCACTCACGCCATGTCAATGAATAGATCATGGATGAGTTGAATCAGAAAGAAAAACTTAACGAGGAGATGGCAGAGGGTTGCACCTTCGTACCTGAGTATGGGGCTTGGATGGTTGAGGCGACGCCCGCCAGACCCTACACTGGATACACCTCCGATTTGCTTCGTGTTGAACGAAACATGCGCCTCCGCCGAAAGCGTATGTTGACTGCTCTTGCCGAAAACGAAGTGGCTCCAACTATGTCATCCTTCCCCATGCTCGGTGCTATGAAGGACGATGGATCAGTTCCGTCGACTAAGGTTGGGGGGCCCGTCACCATGAGTGACTATATTGGCGACGATATCATCAACCCTCACCCTCGTTTTGGAACATTGACAGCGAATATTCGTCAGCGTCGGGGAGAAAAAGTGAACATTCGAGTTCCACTTTTCCGTGACGTGAACACGCCCGAATTCGCTGGTTATAAAGCCTCCCCGAGTGAGGATCACGGTTGTTGTGGAAGTGATTCACAGCAGGTACGATTTATCGTGTGTTTTTGTTTACGTGGTTGACTCTCCTAAACGAATGCTCTTCCTCCTCTAGCTCTGGAGGTATGGTCGTGGCGATGCTTCGTACGAAAGATATGGGAAAGATTTCTTGGTGGTCGGGTGTTCAACGAGTGGCCAAGATGAGTTTCCGCACGATAATGTTGATGGTCTGGTCACCCTGCAGAAATGGTTAGTTGACGTCCAGTGCGAGGGTGCCGTGGTCTTTATCGAAGTGCCCTGAACTTGATTGTTCCCGACGCAGATTGGCCGAGAAACGGTGATATAGTGGTTGGGAGTGAGATTCCCGATACTCCTGGTTGGATTCGCTTGCAGAATGGATACTATCTTCCAATGTGTAGCGACGACGGGAAGGTGCAGTTCTTGCATAAGGTTTCCACTCGAACAAATCCATCAAACCCGGAAATGAAGAGAGTTGGATCTGCTACGCCTTTGTTCCGATCGGCTGAGCATGACGAGATCGCCGATATCGCCTCATTGCTGGCAGGAAAAGTTGCTGTTGCAGGTCCACCTTCTTTTGCCACCGAAGATCCGTTGGGTAGTGATGTTTCCGCGGTGCTCGACCCAAACCGCGAGAACGTTCGTGCCGCGATCCATATGGACGCTATGGCTTTTGGCATGGGGTGCTGTTGTCTTCAGATCACATTCCAAGCGAAAGATATGGATGAAAGTCGCTTTATGTATGATCAGCTTGCTGTGATGGCACCAATCATGATGGCCTTGACGGCGTCGACTCCTTTCCTCCGCGGCCGTATTGCTGACACTGATGCGCGATGGGGAGTAATCAGCGAGAGTGTCGATGATCGCACCTTGGCAGAACGTGGACGGCGTGACCCCGATGCCCCTCACGATTCACTTGCAGGCAAAGGGCAGCGAAGGCTTTACAAGTCGAGGTACGATTGTATCAGTACGTACATTTACCAGGGAGCCTTCTTTCCTGGTGATGAACCCTATGGCGACAAAACTGGTTTATCGAACAGAATCCTTAACATGTACAACGACATTCCTGTTCCAATTGAAGAGGAAAGCTACCAGATGCTGCGCCAGGCTGGTATCGATCCCGCTCTTTCTCAACACGTTGCCCATCTTTTCATTCGTGATCCTCTAGTCGTTTTCGACGGGTCAGTCGAAGAGGTCGACGATGCCACCCAGACTGAGCATTGGGAAAGTATCCAGAGTACCAACTGGCAGAGTGTTCGATGGAAACCTCCACCGCCAAGAAATAGCCCGAACGACCCTCACATTGGGTGGAGGACTGAGTTTCGCAGCATGGAGCTCAACTCACTGACTTTGAGAATGCCGCATTCACGGCGTTCACTGTGCTTTGACTCGGGTGATTCTGTCGTTTGATTTGAATTTGTATATCCCTCTCAGTCGGGTTGATGCTAACATGCAACGGGCTCATAGCAGAAACGCTGCAGCGAAAGGAAAATTCTTCTTTCGGCGTCACATGGCCCCTCTAGAAGAAGGCGACGATGGGTATGGTGTGCGATACAATTCCATGTTTTCACGAGCCGCCAATACGGACGAGAGTGCTTCCAATACAACATCCTCTAGGTATGGTGATGAACTCGATGATGACGGTGTTAGTCGCCAACGACGAACTGCTCCATTTGCTCCCGGCAGTGATGAAGAAAACTCGTATGAGGAAATGACCATGGCTGAGATCATGTGCGGAAAGGGGCATCACTTTCCAGGACTCATTCCTCTAGTTCAGGCGTATCTTGATCACATCAATTGTGATTCCATCACCAGGAGTCGTATCAACGCTTACTTGGATTTCATTGAAAAGAAAGCGACTGGAGAACTTGTTACTACTGCAACTTGGATGCGCAACTACGTTCGAAACCACCCAGCGTATTGCGGCGATTCTGTTTTATCTGACGAGATAGCATATGATCTCGTCGCAATTTGTACGGACATAGGTCTTGGCAAAGTCCATATTCCTGAGCTCCTCGGTGACATAAAAATTGATCCTGTCACTGCTGAAGGAGCGTATGAGATCAAATGGATTCAAGGCGGGCTCAGAACGCAAGGGTCTTAGAGTTATTGCAGAGGTACACGACACGAAATTCCTTCAAATCCGTTGCCCAGGCTGCCGGAGGGCAGAAGGTGAGGCGTGATGACGACGCTACAGGTAGTTTATGCTTCATACATCGATTCCCAGGGATCGGTGTCTCCTTAATGCTGTTGGTTCTGAACATGATTGATTATCGGTAGATGTTCCAAAAAGTAGGAAGAAAAGAAAATCGTTGTATGAGCATGTGCATACAACGACAGACCCTCGTACAGTGCGCTACGGTAGTATGGCAAAGGACTGGAATTATTACAGACAGTACAAAGTGTACTGTGAAAAACAGCCATTTGCCGGAGTTTTCCAGCTCGATACAGTACTACAGTACTACACAGCTCGATTGGGCGATCCAGTGCTTTCGTCGTCAGCTATGTACAGTACAAGTACAATACAAGTACCATTTTGGACTCTGAGCTCTGACTCGCTGAGTTTTACCGTACTCGGAGTACAAGGTACTGTAGTTGTTAGTCGAGGACCCTATCGTATTGCTACGTGATGTGCATTCGTACTGGAGTACGAGTACGTGGTACTTGTACTGGTACTATTGGATGACAAGACTGGGCTTTAATAATATAAAAAAGGCTGCGTTGTTTCTGCTGACGCATTCAATGAATCCTACAGCGACATATATCCGGTGAATTAGCTTGTTTCCTATATACAAGGTGGAACATCATGACTTAGCACAAATGTGCGACGGAGGGTTTCTGACTCACATCATTCTTATGTTTTGATAATTGTAACACTCATTCAACTGGGACGGTTCAAACCAATACTGTTGGTAGGACGAGAGCAATTGATTCCTTGCAACCAAGTGAATCAGAAGAAAGGAGTCGCAAGCGTTGTATATCGACCGCTATCTGAAGACAGCGCTTTATCGTGCTGCGATTAGTGATTAGTGTAAGGTGGGTTCCTTTCTGTAATCGTGTGATATGCAAATCAAGTGATTTAGCTGGCATTTGGACGTACCATGATGCATGCCGTGACAAGCTTATGAGCTGTTATTTGAACACGACTGACTAAGCGTATCTTTCTTTTCGAAGGTCAACATCGGATCACGCATGTAACTATATAACTTTCAACTCTCTGCACGATGGCGAACACAAACACAAACGAAAATGAAGGCATCCACAGGCCTGTTGCCGCGGTATCATCCACATCATCGCTGGATTCCTTCACCGCAAGCGCGCCACAGCATTCATCTCAAAACTTTACATCAATTCCTTCACAAGTAACCCGTCAGTTGCAGAGCTCATCATCCAGCACCACTAGAGTTGACGGCACATCAGATCCTACCCGACATGCAGACAATTCAAATCAGAATGTGGCATCAATTCCTTCCTCTGTCAGCCAGCATTTGCGGAGCTCACCATCCTCCACAACTCAAATTGTCGGGACATCTAATACCACCGTCGTTGCTGACAATATTGCTGAAAACGTGTTAACAGTTCCTCACACCGTCGAGGACCAGTTGCAGAGCTCACAGTCGCCCGCAACTCGAGTTGACGGCACATTTGCAAGTCCAGTTGACAATTTAACTCAAAACTGGACATCAACTGCTTCATCGGTCACTCAGCTGTTGCATAGCTCGCCGCCCATCGCATCTGGAATAGATTGCGTATCCGATTGTATCGGTCGTGTTCCTAATCCCCTTTCCTTACAAAATCCAGTCGAATCTGAAATGGCTATTTCACACGCAGCAACGTTGGTTCCATCGAAAACGTCATCTACTGCTGACGTTACCCCTGCTTCGGATGCAGCGCCAGCGAGTAGTGGCGTAGCCGAGTTTTTGTATCAGTTATCCAAGATGCTAACAGATGACAACCGGGAAGTTATTGAGTGGTCCAACAGCAGGATAGAAGTGCATAATCCGCATCGGTTGGCAAACGAGGTTCTTCACAAATACTTTCGCCACTCAAAGTTCGCCTCTTTTCAGCGGCAACTGAACTATTTTGGCTTTCAGCTCGCCGGCAAGGGAAAGATGGCACCTTGTTCCTACGTTAACGACGCAGCATCACCAGAGTTGAGAGCCTGCTCCTGATCAAAGTACGTACTGTTTTCGCCTGCTAATGTGTTGTGCTGGTATGCAAGGGTAATCATTATCTCACATTTATCTCCAGCGCAAGACGACTCCTACAACAGCACGAGAGAAAGGATCAAAGAAACGAGAACGCGCTGAATCGGCGGGTGACAGTTCTGTCGCTGCTACACCTCAAGTGAACCCAGTTCTAGCGGACATTCTACAGCGCTCCACGAGTGACCCTGTTGTGAAAAGTTCGAATGTGCCTAAGATTGTGACAGGGAAGGGAATCACTCATCAAGTAGGCGGGTTGCTGAAGAGTCCAGTTGGTATCGGAGTGCCAGCCAACAATTCGCATATCGCTCTTGCTCGATCAGCTGTTGGAAGAGGGATTCGCCACGGCTATGCCAGCATTGCTGGCAAATCATTAGCAGCTCCTCCAAAGAAGGAAAATACTACAACAGTGTCAACAATTTCGTCGGCTACGCCGGACTTCACGTTTAAGGACCCACATCAGCTTGGGATGGATGTGCAAACGAGTCTTTCAGAGTTGAGCAATAACTTCAAGAACTCGTTGAGGAATGCTCCCGACGACATGCAATGCTATCAAATGCTGAGTAGGGATTCATCATTAGTTGATCTTGCAATGCTCGACCCGATCGAGCCAACGCCTGTGAGCGAGATGCAAGGAACAGGCGATCCGCACTTTTTGTCTTTTGTTGACTTTCCCAATTCGTCACAAGATTTCGATTTACCCAACTTGGGTGGCTAGTATGAAGTATAACTTTATCGCTCGAACATATACCATCGTGTGAGCACTACTTTGACTTAGAGATTGCTATCCCAGGGAACGCAGCTATCCGGACTGACTTATTCCAATCTATGTCGACAGACTGAACTCCATCTTCGATGGATGGAATCCCCTCCCATTCCTTTATCGCATCAACTAGAACATCGAGATCATCCGAGTTGACAGTGCATTGCAGGACAAGTTTACTGATTCCATATCCGATGGGAACCACCTTGTAGTCATGCGTCCGCCAGTCTGGGTCGATGGCACGCTGGTCTCCTTGACTTCCGGTCGAAGGCACAGTCCATCTAGTGCCGACGATGGCATCTTTCAACACCTCCAGATCGGTCGCACTGTCCCACGGTTTGATTTCAATAGTTGCAAGCGTTTTGTCATTCTGCTGTTTTCGCAATTCCTTGAAATCTGCCCGAGACGTTTCACATCGGCTTGAGACTTCCTGGAGCAAGCATTCAATAGTTCTCGTGTGGACTTTCACTTCTTCAACCTGCTTATCTTTGTGATGCCAGCTGAGGATCAATTCCTCATTCCCCCTCGTAGTCCTCTGCAAAACCAAGCCAAACGGTAGCATGTCACCACTGACAGGCTCAAGGTCCCACACATGCAGGGAGGCTGATCGTGACTGAAGTTCTCTCCAGAAACCATTTAAAATGAGTTTCAAGGAATGTTCTTCTGCCATTGTGACGATCAATATCATGCCTGTTGCGGATCGCAATAATCGGAAAGCCTCCGAGAAAAGAGTGTCCGATTGCGCGCGGCAGTCGTCACTTGAATCATTGAAAAGGGCATCAACAAGCCCCTTGTCCAGCCAAACATCAAACATGCCGCCTTCTAGTGGCAGCGGTGGTTCTAGGACATCGCCAAGAAGATACTCGATTTCATTGTCGGCTGCTGACACGTTCTGATCATGAACACTTCTCATTTCCTCCAGCGCAACACTTGAGATGTCAACGACCACATGCTTGTGTGGAAAGCCAAAGTCGTTTCGTAGCCTGACTGGTACCCGAGAGTTTCCAGACCCTGGGTGAATCATACGTCCACCGGAAGACATTGACGGTGGTAAGTGATAACAGAGCAGCCGAGCAACCTCATCAACATCGCAGTACCATTCAAAAGGGCGATGGCTTTCTGCGCATACCACGTTGAACCACTCGTCCCAGTATTCTGATGACTGTTTCCCAGAAGGATCTCCAAGCTCTTTCAATTTCTCTTCCATTTGTAACGCAACGATTGGAGCTTTACTAGATTTCTTCAACGCTCTACGAGTAAAGGTGGGAATGTGGTGAGGACTCAAGACAGCATCTGTTACTCTACGACGACCTGGTCATCTGAAAGACTGAAAGGGTGTGGTGGTCTCGCGGAGCGTGGGTTGTTTCTACCGCATATAGATAACCGAGTACAAGGCACTTGGAGGATGCAGAATGGATTCATGGCGATAGTGGAGTACTACAGTACTGAGTACGCCAGTACTGTACGAACGTCCATTCGGAGCGTACACAGTACTGTGTACCAGAACCAATATGCCATACCTGTATCCTGTAGTACCAGTATAGTCGAACTTCAAGGTTCATTGGGTACACGGTACTTGTACTGAGTACCAGGTACTAGTAGTAAAATTACATAGGTTTGAGTCCTGAAGCACGAGCTTCTACCGGTACTTGTAGATCTTGTACTACAGTACTCCGTACGTCAGCACTCCAGGACTGTACTGGAGTATTGGCACACCCAAGAAATGTGTACTCCAGTCTCCACTACTTTACCAGTACTGTACTGCGGGTACTTGAGCCTTGAGCTACGTATGGGCTACAGACGCAGTGCAAGGTATGCGTATCTCATTTATTTGTGAGTGAGAAGCCGGGCCATGAAAGGTTCAGTCTGCTGGCTTTAATTCTTTAATTGCTACTACTACTACGAAAAGGCTTTGATATCAGCAACAAGGCGATACCTATGACAAATGCATTGATAAAAAGCAAGAACATTTTACTTGGATACATACTGAGTTAGGGGTTGTACTCCGACTCCATTCAGCACGAACCTAGAGAAAAGAGATCTAAAAGAAGCACTCTAATCAATTTTATACAGAACAATATGTTGGTGCTGCTGAATGAATCTACCAGAAGGACTGATCGGTCTATGATCAACTACGGAGAGCATGCAAGTTTTGCAAAGCAGTCTTGTGCGTTGCTGGCAAGCGGTCAAGTCTTGATCTCATCGATGACCTTGACAAGGAAATGCGGCTGCTCAGATTTCAAAATTTTGATTGCATATAGCGGGGCGGGATACAATCTCAGACACACGGCTACAATGATTAAGTATCGGTACCAACGACGTGTGTGGACCGGACCGAGGAGGAAGCAAGGCTTGCGATTACATTTTCCATTCGATATTCTTAATTACATTCGACCTGAATAATCTCGACCTAGCTAGGCAGTAAACTTTTGACGCTTCCGACCAATGTCGTGAATAGGGGTCGGTTCGAAACCGAGTGGAGCTCCCGCTTGCTGATTTGATGCAGCATTTGGAGCAGGCGCGTTCGCAGTTGTGTTTTGAGAAGCCTGTCCAGTAAAAGCACCCAGCAGCGCACTTGCAGGGTTTGCAGCATTCGCTAAACTCTGCAAGGCGGCGGATGCTCCCGCGAAATCGAACTGCGAGGAGCCACCAGTGAGTGGAACTAAGGTGGTACCTCCCAATCCACCCGAATTGAATCCATTGCTGTATGGAGCATTAGCATTGTAACCATTGCCGTACTGAGCTCCCCCGCCGAGGTTTGACAAATTGACATTGGAAGCTCCTGGCAACAGATCAGCCATGGATGGGTCGCGGGACAAGAAGCTGCTCAAACTCAACATCGAATTCAATCTGTTGGAGCTCATTCCCCCCATACCTGGGAGTAGGCCTGACAGCGATACACTGCTTAGCGAGTCAGGGAACATCGTTCCCGCGGAGGGCAGACCTCTCAACAGATTGCTGCTAGATAGCCGTTGCATCGTCAGCCCAGGGTACTGCATAGGTCCTCCCCCAGGATATGGACCTGGGGCCGGTCCTGGCGCTTGGCCTGAAGAAGGTCCTCCCGAATAACTGGGTGCCGATGCGTTCTGTCCAGGCTTCGCGTCCCCAGTAGTATTGTTGTTTCCAACGAGCGCATTCAACGCTACGTTGGATTCGAAAACATTGGTACCCTGATTAGACGCGGCAGCGTTCGCGGCGGCAGTGGCGTTCATCGCTACCGTGGCAGGCATGGACGGTACCGCCGGAGGCGGCATGGGCATAGATGCACTTTGCGGCGCAGGTGATGGAGCGAAGAGTGAATTCATCGACGCCACGGAACCTGGAGTCCAGCCGAAGCTAGCAAGGTTCAAGGCAGAGTTCCGAGCAGCACTTAACTGCTGCAAGTGCTCAAGAGAGCCAGCAAGACCAGCCTTTTTCGAGAGCCCGTGCACATCATGAGAAGTCTGTTTTTGACCTGGCATATACATGCTGTCAATCATGGGTTGCTGATTCTGACTCGAATTCTGAAGCGCTTGGTGTTGCAACGCAGCGGCTTGCTGGAGAGCTGCCTGGTGTTGAGGATCGGAAAACATCATTCCAGAAAACATACCAAGGCCCTGCTGAACACCGTGGCTTCCCATGTATGCCTGTGTGAACATGTCCACAGGCATTTGCATGCCACCGTGAAGCCCAATCCCCATCCCCATTTGGCCATGCGCACTCACGGTAGCAGTACGCTGCGCCATCGCTGCCTTGCGGGCAGCGGAGCCGTTCGTCTTTCTTTGATCCTCAAAAGGCTTCGCAGGTCGGTAGTTGCGGAATCGTTCACGTAGGAGCATGGCGACATTTTTCCCTTTCCAGCGATCTTTCTGAATCCGAAATAGTTGAGTTGACGCTGAAATGAGGCAAACTTAGAGTGGCGAAAGTACTTGTGAAGGACCTCGCCTTCCAAGCGGTCGGGGTGATGTACCCTGATTTTTCCGTTCGTCCACTCCACAATTTCGTTGTTGTTTTCGGTTAGCATCTTCGTCAGCTGGTACAAGAACTCCGCAATCGGGTGATGCGGACTTCTTGCACCATTCACACCACCTCCAGACATGTTGTTCTCATCAGACAAGTCATGATCATCGTGATCGTCAGAGTCCGGCCCGGGAGACGTGCTTTGCTGGGAAGGATCCGCATTAGACGCATCCACACCACGATGTGCACCGATCGATGAAGTCGCCGATGAGTGTGAAAGCGTTAGAGTCGAACTCTGGGCATTCCCAGTCGTAGGCGCGATCATGAGGACGGAATGTTGCGGAAGCTAGAGAAGATCACAGAAACTCTTCTAAGACAAACATTAGCGTCACATAGAACAAAGATACTCGAGTAGATTACGACAAGAAGACGGCAATTGAGGCCAGATCGCATCGCGACATGACCTGGTAATGTGACGTGAATGAATCAGGGTGGCGGAGAAAAGGTTCTTTCGCGTTCTTTAACCGTCGTCGTCACTCCCAGCAAAGTTGCAACTAAGAAAATGTGACGTCACTACTCCGGAAGAACGAATCTCGCGAGGGAGGAATAACCGAAGAACAAGGGACACGACAATCAACTGTCGAAAGAATACTACGAAAATCAACGACGAACAAAGAACCACAAGCAAAATGAAAGCAACAGTGGACAATTCTTCATAATTCAGAGAAATTCCCGAGTTGAACGTATCCTCGTCCTCTCAATGTGGGGATAACGATTGAATGAAATGACGCGGTGTGCTTGAGACGGCGAAAAAAGAAACTTACATTTCGATGGCACTTACAAAACCTTGCGTTGTGTGGTGTGGATTACTTGTAGTTCTCCAAAAGGAGGGCACTTTTCTTTGCCAGTCATTTGCGTGAGTTCAGTGGTCGTCCTTTTGTACTGCCCTCCCGACACAGGTGATTGTTTTCAAATAGAAAAGACCAACATCAGCGTTAAATTGACACCGGGCCTTCTTGAAGGATGTCAGCGTGCGATTTTTGTCAGAGAGTGTGTTTTCTTGTTGTTAGAGTATTCCGTGTTCACCAACAACGGCCAACGTACGCACGCAAGCTTTTTAGAGTCTTTCGCACTTCTGTACCGGTACAAATTCAATGCGTACTACAGTACACCTGGCCGTGTCATGCTCTCCGAGCAATGGCTACAAATATGTCATACGAGTCGTAGAGTAGCGAAACTTGTTACGGTAGACTGGAGACTCGAGTAGAATTTTACTGTACTCCCACTCCTTTTAGTTACCATATGAATATGTCATACGGCACTGGCAATCAATCCCCTAATAGAGGACATGTGCATATCAACATGAAGCATGCTACTAGTGCTCCAGGAGTGTGATACTCCCTTGATCACAGAACATCCTCGTTGCGCACACCATCACAGATAAAAGCTAATTCTTACCATCAGGTACCGGGACTTCTTGTCACCTCGCCCTCTATGTCAGGAAAGCCCTCAGTCAAGGAGTTAGTCTGCAAGGCAGATGCGGAAATCATCAGTTTTCTTGAAGGGATTTACGAGCATTCTCCTTGGGTGGCGGAGGAGCTTGTTGACGGAAGTGATGGAATCGGACTAGCATCCTTTGAAACTGTTTCTCAACTTGCAGGTGCCATGAAGGCCATCGTTGACGGCACAACCATGGAACGCAAAATGGAGCTGCTTCGTGCACATCCAGATCTCTGTGAGAAAGTAGGCAAGATTAAGGAACTGACAGCTGCGAGCCAGGAAGAACAGTCGAGGGCCGGGTTGCAGTCTCTCTCTGATCATGAACTGGAGAGGTTCTCAAAGGCGAATTCGGGATACCGCACCAAGTTTGGTTTCCCCTTTATCCTTGCCGTGCGTAACGCAACCAAGTTTACGGTATTGGCAGCCTTGGAGGGTCGACTTTCGAATTCCATTGAAAATGAGTTTGTGAACGCATTATCGCAAGTGCATAAGATTGCTTGGATGCGGCTGTTAGCTGCCATTAGCACTGATGATGCCAATGGATTCCTTACCTGTCATGTCCTCGATACTGCAAATGGTTGCCCAGGTACGCAGCATTCTTCCACTGCCAGTTCCGACAAACCTCGTTTGCAATAAAACGTTCCTTTCTCACATCATTCCAGCGGGCAAAATGAGAATTCATCTTCATCGCCTCTCTCCCAAAGAAAAGGCTGGTTTCATAGCGGAATACATCACGAACAACGATGGTCGCCTTGAGGGGGGACCTGCTCTCAAGGGTGGCATTGAGTTCACGGTGGGGACGTATAAGCTTACATTTTTCGCTGCCGACTATTTTGCTGCCAAGGGTACCTTTTTCTCAGGCACACCATTCTTGGATGAGATTCCGATTCATTTTGGTATTGACAATCCCGACGATCACTACCATGTCCCCCTACTTGTTAGCCCATGGAGTTTTTCCACTTATCGTGGCAGTTAAAAATAATGAAGCGACCATTGCCTCACCAAATTGTCAGACTGCACCAGGACCCAGTGGCAGCCCTCGAGTGGAGGTCTTGGCGTGTACGTTGTGGGATGTGCTGCAAATGAACGGTCGACTGAGTAGCATCATCGTTGACCTAGATCATAGGATATTTCATCAGTCTTGTACAACAGTGAACGACATTAGCGTAGGCCATTAAAGCTACATTGCGCTACCTCCCTGCTTAGTCATGTGGACATAAAACGCCGCGTCTTCCTCTTTTGTCTTGCGCTTCTTGATCACATTATCGTCGTAGCGAGCGTGGCGGCGCTTAGAATTCGACAGAGCAGCAATCTTTTCCTCGTAAGTGGTCCCCATATGTCGTTGAATCAATGGAATGTGTGCAGTTTCTCTCGCGCCTTCAGGGGACGGCACAAGCTGCTTGGTTTTAAGCCAGCCGAGTGCATCCTTCCAAGAAATAAGCAATCGCGAATCGTTTACCGAGGCCACTGAAACCAACCCGTCGGTTAATGTCTCCAGCAGCTTTTCCAACCCCTCCTTCATCTGTGTGCAGCGGTTGTGTTGCTTCTTGAAACGTTCTTGTATCTTCAAACGGGCGAACGTAACTAAGTCAATGTGCATGACGTCCATCTCGTGCATGCTCTCGATACAGTTGCGAATACGTGCCGCTGCCAAGACCAATTCTTCCCATTGTCGCTCCAGTTCACAGTGGGTTGACCACATATTGTGAGCTGTATGCCCTACTCGCAAGTCATGGAACCCACAATGGTGAAGAACCAATGGCCTTTCCGGCGCCAAAGGGTAGCTTGGTTTCCCAGGATGTTTTTCAACGTTCAACAATTCGGAGACCACGCTTGGCTCCTCTAGTCCTCGACCAATCATGAAAAGGATTGACACAATGCATCGAATCTGATGCCACAAAAAAGCTTGCCCCGATATTTGAAAGTAGCAAACGTCATTTCCACTCGTGACTAAGTCGACGTGGTGGATGAGCCGCTCGAAGTTGTAGACCTTCTCGACATCCATTTTGCAGAAGTTGCGGAAATCGTGTTTCCCTTTTAGAAGCTGCAATCCCTCTCGCATCTTCTCGAGATCCAAATTTGGCCTGTTCACGAAGAAGTAACGATACGTCCGTGTCGTCGCAGAGAACCTTGCTGAAAACTCGGCAGATACTGGGCACCACCCCATGACGCGAATAGTGGGTGGTAGCACGTTGTTAAGAATTTTGTCATAGCAATATTCAGAAATTTCCTTTTTGACGCGCGGTCCAGATCCGTTTTTCGGCGGTACCCAAATGTGGATCGTCTCGATCCCATTTCGTGGGAGCTCGTCGTCTCCGACCACTCGATCGCCGGATTCATCCCACGAGGCATGTCGCGGAATGTTACTCTTGAGCTGCATCGCAACAACCTGTCCGGCAGAACTGACACCACGATCGGTCCTACCACAACGCGAGTAGCCACAGGACTCGCGAGCGACGACAAATTGGGTTCGCTTCAAGGCGGCAAAGAGAGTCTTTTCTACCGACTGATCGGTCTCCATCCCAATGTTTTCAGCCAAACCAGAGTATTCGGCACCATCATAATAAAATCGAAGCGCAACATGACGATATCTATGATAGTTCAGAGACGGTTGTTCCACAGCCTCGGATTTGACGATTGTCGCAGTCTTGTTGCTCGATGCTGACGCACAATTTAGTTCGTCATAAGCGCCCTGAACATCCTCCTCCTTGACCACATTATTCTGCAACAAGTAATTTAAGATATCCCTAGCAGCGAATTGGTTTTTTCCCCGGTTCTCCTTGGTTAAGCTTAATCGCTCCATCACCGGATGGAATGTTGGCTTCGTCATCGTCGATTTGCCCATTGGAACCAGCAGATATGATCCACAGTCTTGAGCTACGAGTACTTGGAACTTGAAGTACCCTACTACTAGCTAGGACTACAGACTACAGACTACAGTACTAGTATGAGGTATGCGGCTCGGCACCACGTACAAGTATGGTAGTACTCCGTACTCCAGTATTTTTTCGTCCATAGCGGGACTGTACAGTACAAGTACCAGGTACTTGTACTTAGTTTGACGAGTCCAGGTATCCTACTATATTATAAATTAATTGTGTGCGTGTGTGCGTGCGTGCGTCCGTCTGTTACGGAGTATGACCACTCTGGGGTACTGGATCAAATGAATACTGTCTCATACTCGGAGTATGATAGCTATGTCATACATGCATACTGGAGTACTCCGTAAGCGATGTCGGTAAGATTTGCATATACGTAGTTGCGTCAGTGCGTGCGTCTGTTACGGAGTATGACCACTCTGGGGTACTGCACTACTTGCGTATAGTACTGAACTGTACAAACAGTACACACAACCGTGCACAACCCATACCGTACACGTATTCCAAAAGTCCGACCAATTGGGAGGTACCCACTAGTTAATAATAAGTCATATACAGTGTACAGTATATAGAGAGTGTAATGAAAGGGGAAATTCTACAATACCACCTTTTTTATACCAAAAAGAATATAGTTTTTACAATTGAGTACCTTTTCCTAACAAAATTACTTTAACACCAAGTTTTGTATCGTAATTATTATAACAAATCTTTAATTGGCCATCTTTTACTATAGCATCTTTTTTCATTTTATAACGAAAACACCTACCGTATTCCTCGGTGTTTTGCACCCCCCAAAATGGACATCAAAAATGTCGAAAGGGTACAGGACACTGAGGAAAATTGGACAACGGACGTTCCAAAATGAAGGTGAGCCAAAAGAAATCCATCGACTAAACGTGCTTCTGACACTATTGTTGTTGTTGTCTTGACACTATTGTTCCTGTATCAACTTTTCCAATGATGCCACGCCGCAAATTGTACACAAATTGAGAGAAGCTTCACCACCTTTTGTCCCGGATCGATGAAAGGCAGCCAAAGATCAGGTGAGACATTGATAGCATGTTGTCGTGAGTTTAACCTTCAACCGTCACAAGTTCAAAGATGGAGGAATCTTAGGGGCAATATGGGCAACCCAGCAGCTACAAATCGAGGATCCCGCTCTTCAATCCGGCGGGATTTCCATTTTTTTCTCCTTTGAAGAAGAATTGATGCGCTATCTTTTTAGCTTCGTGAACAAGGCTTAATGGTTTCACTTTGTTTAGTATTCACCTCGAGGGCTTGTGAGCTGAGCCCATCATTCCGAAAATGCAAACAAATTGAGCGACAGCAGATTGTGCCATTTGACGGTTCTTGGCTTCAAGCAAGATTGTAATCGCGCCGTCACACACGAATGTCAGCATCCTCCACAACAGCTACAAGGAGAGGCCGGCAAGGCCCTTGCTTTCATCAAGCAAGTATGCAAGGCCAAAGATTGTTAGGCCAAACTGACATCTAGCAGCAGCCTTTGTGGTCACCATGGACAATCAGATACCTATATTGTTTGATATGTCAAGTGGGAGGACAAATAGCTAGTAGCTACATCAGGTGAGAGAACTGTTAATGGGCATACAACATCATCGGCAGCATTACAAGTGATGCTGTCTGGTGTAACCATCACAGCATCGGGTGAAGTTCTACGACAACTGGTGATCATCTCCAAAGATACTAAGCCAAGAAGTTTGAGGATTGAAACTTGGGAATCCCCAACCTACCCAATTGAAAACATGTATGCATGCAAAGATCAAGCCTGGATGGATGAATGTGACATACAAATAAGGGTTCAAATGCTCCACAAGCCATGTGTTGAACAAGCACCTCCTGGTGTCCAGCATGTGATCCTACTGGATTTGTATCAATGTCATATGATGGCAATTGTGGCAAATGATATCCAAGACCAAGGCGTGCAAATTGAGACTATGCACGATGTCTGTACTGGACTGTGCCAACCCATTGACATTGGAATCGGGAAGCCTCTGAAGAGCAGAGCTCAACATTTATCGGAGGAGTAGATCAATTATGAAGGAGTGAACAATGCAGTGTTGCATTTGCCTTCAAGGTTACTATTGTCCTGATGGATAAATGATTCCATGCAAAGAATTCAAGACTCAACCCCATCTATAGTACGAAACACCAGCTGGCGACAGAGACTGAGATTTTTCCTATTTTCCTAATGAACATCAAGAAGATACAGTCCTCCAAGGGCAATGACAAGATTCAATGGGAAGTCAACAGAACTTTCACTTCGGTGAAAACAGTAAACCTACTAGATCTTCTACGTGAATCTTGTGTAGGTCCCGGTACCTACTTCATCCGATGATGATGGACCCCTCCGCTCAACCTTCTACTACCTCTGGCACGGTTTTAACCTTACCGAAAGGAGAGAAAGCAGAACTCGCGGATCAGTCGTCGAGGAAAAAGGCTCAAGTTCACGCCCAAAGGCAACGATGGCTAAGTTAATCCTCTTATTTTAGCATGGATGCACAAAGAAATGGCTTTTGGTGATAGCGTTGTCATCTTTGACAACACTAATTGCAAGATCGACAATCTAGACCCGCTACGAGCATAGCCAGAATCGGCAACACACCACATCTTGGTCCACACAGCTTGTCAACCATTGGAAAAATTCCAGAGTCTCAGAGCAACACTAATTGTTTCATTCTCCATAAAGCCAGCAGTCAAAACATACTCTGCGCAAAATGAAAAATGCATCACCAAGAAACCATTGAGAAGATGATCTGCGCGCAGATGTACCATGTGGCTAATAATTTTGTTATAATCCTGAATTACTATGCGGGACCTGACATTATGCACTTTACCTTGGAGAGAATTCTGACGATGGATGGAGTGAAAGTAGTTTTACGTTGAAAATCGGTGCATGACGATGGGAAGTATAAGATCTCGGTAAACAAAGATCAATATCATGCAGCGAGAAGACGTTTCATTGACGAACTCACAAACTGGATAAACGGCTGACAGTGCTGCTCCCGATGCAAAGGCAACCCTGATGAAACACCCAAGCCCTCCTGAAGTTGCTCCAATTAGTTCCGATGATTTTCACATGTAGAGCAGTCAAACATGAATGTGCTCCCGATGCAAAGGTGACACTGATGAAACACCCAAGCCCTCCTGAAGTTGCTCTAATTAGTTCAGATGATTTTCACGTGTAGAACAGTCGTACATGAATATCAGTGTCAATACCGCACTTTCTGTGGGATCAGCAATATCCGATACACGTCCACCTCCTGATGTTTTTCACAATACTTCCAATAAAGCATCGTCGGATGAGTCCACGTTGTGAGGAAGTCGAACAACTTCACCAGGTCGTGCAGCACGCACGTTGGCCAACACAGGCAGTTGCAGATCACGGTAGTACCCCAACAACACAGCCACTCAGACATTATCTCTGTAGGAATAGACCAGTCAACTATCATCAATGACTTAGAGAGCAGCCGAGCAGGAGTAGAGACCTTGAAGTCGAAAGTGGCTCAATGGGCAACGGAGAGAGCGGCACAGCAGAAAGCGCTATCAGATATTGTGCAAAAACAAGTAACAAAGGCAGTCCAAGATGAGATGACGCATTTTACGGCCCAAATGGCACAGATATTTGAAAATACTGTGACAACCCTGCATCAAGTGCCAGAAGCCAGGAGCCATACCAAAACGGCCTGCCCAAGACATGGAAGCCGACGAGGTTGACACCGAATAATTTGCAGGAGAAACCACGAGTGCTACATCAAAAAGGCGGGACTAGAGAAATACTCCAAATAAACAACATCAAAGACTTTATAATACTAGTATGGAAAGCCCTGAATGGGAAACACCCGAGTCAACACCGGGACACTACTCGGTAACAGGTGTGGAGGTTGTCAGCATGTCTCAGTCAGAATTCTGAATCTGAATGCTGCTACCACCCGAGGAGCACCAGCAGTCAATTGCAAAATCATGCTCACAGTGCTGAAGATTAGATCAAATGTCTATTGGGGGGGGGGTGAACTCAAGGAGAAGGCAGACGGTGTTATTTTTGTTTTGGTTGCAAACATCAAGGGTCTCTCATTAGACAGGCAAGGAAGCCAATATGACAATTATTGCAGAGTCTTAAGATCAACACAAGTTGGTATTGCATGTGGGCAACAAGAACAGTTTGGATACCTGTCCGAAGAAACATCTTGCGCAAGACAACATAACAGCACTGGCAAGGAAATTGAATCAACTTTGCCTTGATCCCTTTGAAAGAAGAAAACCTCTCAAACCAGGTGGAACGTTCATCTTGTTGGTAGGAAACATTACAAGCAGGTTAGCAAGTGGATGATTCCAAGACAAATGGGGTCGATGGACTAGCCAGACTTAAAGCGACAGAGCTGGTTGCTCCTAGACCGTGATATCAGCCTACCGAGCAAGTTGCAACAGATACTACAGCGGCAGCACAACAATACAGCGTGTTATTTCAAACACACGACACATAAAGATTACCTCAAGCAGCATTATATCCTCCAGACTTATTGATGTAGTATATCAAACAATGTCCATCTTTAGGCCCACCAGAGATCCTTTTGGTGGGTGACTTCAAGGAATGTATGGACCACAATCCGGACGGTATGAGAAAAGTAATGGGGGAGGAGTGTCACTTGGTCAATGAAATGAAGCATTGTCACCCTGGCAAACAGCTGCCGAATATGTACGTACAAGGTCACCAATCTTTTGATTATGCGCTGGCGACAGAACCAGTGACAATGGCTGTTCAACACACTGGCTATGAACCAGTCAACTCCCACTTTCCTACAGATCATAGACCATACTACATTGACTTGTCGGCTCCCATCTCTTTTGGGCTTCACCTACAACTATGGGCAAAGTACGAACCAAGTTTTTTGGTGGCAACAAATATTCACCAAGTCACAGCATATACTGAGAAAAAATATGAATACATACCTCTGCAAACACACAACGCATTTAAAGGGGTTCAAAGGCTGACACTACCAAGGAACAATTGCCATCAATTTGAAAAACGATTAAAACACCGACGTTCTGGAAGCAAGTTTGGCAGCAGAACAAAATGATAACTATTTGTTTAGAGCCCTACTAATGGGTCAGTTGAGTTGTCAAAAGCAAGAATCAATGATACGAACAGGTAAAGAAATCAGGAGATGGTACAAGCGAATGCTCAACGATTGGGAGTGGTGAACCCTTCTTACCAACAACAGCGCACGAGTGTTCAACCCTTCTCTGACTCGCAAAGAAAGGGATAATGGATATTGTATCCCCAAGTTTCCAACGTACTAGAAAACAAAAACGCAAAAACTCTTTGAATCTCTCATGAGCTCAGGGAAACCAAAGCAAAACAACAACCTACTTATCGGGTTATCACCGTCCCCAGACCATACGGACTCGAGTGTGTACCCCAACCGGTGGACCCGGAAGTCCACGAGGTATCAAGTGACCAGGAACGAGCCACATGATTGCAAAATTTGAAGAAATTGGAGACAATTATACAGCTTCCCAAATAGAGAAATCTCTTAGATTGGTCAGACAGAAGTCCGGAGTGACACGTATCAAGATTCCATCACCGCCAAGAACTGCAGATCCCAAGACTTGTACATCATAACAAATCAATCTCCCAGATGAATGCAGTGCCAACTTGCCTGCAATCTGGTGTTTCATTTCCAGCTTGTTGTATCAGCAGTGCTATGATACCTTAGCTAGCCGAGTCCGTGCCCTCATATCATGTTTGTACAGAGTTGTTAGGGGTGTCAGCGGCAGGATACCGGCAAAGCAATGAAAATCCTATCCTTGGCACAGGTCAAGGCAGTGCCAACTTGCCTGCAATCTGGTGTTTCATTCAATGTACTTACAAATTGTGTATAAGTGGGGATATAAACCACGCACAACACAAAGAAGGAGATCCTATACGGACCGTTACCGTACTAGTCTCGGGGAATTTTTGTCACTTATTCAACCAGCAAGAACTTGGTTAACTGACACTCTTCCTACGTCACTGGCGCCAGAAGACAGGTGCAGGGAATTGATAAGGAACCTTGTGGAATAGGCACAGTTGTTACAAAAGAGGAATGGCTTCGCCGATCCTCAAAGTACTAGTACTTCGATCATATCTCTCCCACATTTGGAATCGCGTTGGCTTGAATCACCGCGAGGATACTTGGCATCATCAATAAATGCAGCACTACATCTCAATGCTACAGGTTTCCCCCAATTAAGTGGGATCATGGTGGTAACATTATGGAGTGGATCGTTCAATCAAATAACTTCACGGACAAAGAAGTTATCAGATTGAATTACTGTCGCCTTTTCTAAAAGGCGGTCATGCTTTCACCAGACTGGTTTGACAAATACAAACGGGACATCATTGGATATCGGGAAGCTGAATGGAATTCCCTCATCAACTACTAGCTCTAGATTTTAGTGGATGGCGGTGCAACAGGATAGCTATCCCGTCAGAGGTGGATTGGCAATTGTGGAGGCAAACAAGCCAATAGAATTTGGAGTACAGAGGACCGAATTGGCTCTAGGTTAATGCGCCTATCTTAAGAGAACGTCTACCACGCACGAAACGACATGCAATCACAGGGGTCATATTTTGCACTGGTACAGTGATCTCTGTCAATGGAAGTGCCGGACTCTACCCTATTGAAAAGGATAGCATCTAGTCGTGTGGGTCGACCGCCCCGCAGTTAGCAAAGCGGCAGCATCATGTTAAATTGAGATTAAGTTTTTTCAATGGGAAGTGAACAAGAATCACCTGAAGGCAAGGAGGAACACAAGAGCGATGTCATTGTTGAACCTGAGGAAATTGCATTTGGTCCCTCATCCTGCTGGTCATCTGGGCCACATATCCCGATTAAAGTTAACTGCACGAACGAGGAAGCTTCTTAGATGTTGTTTTATAAACTTGTTGGCTGGCGGTTGAATTTGCTGAATTGCTAGTATCTTTGGACTGAGGCATCAATCCATTTGGTGTTAGCTAGCCAATACCCAACACACCAAGTCAGTTTGCTGAATTGCTGGTATTTTTTGGACCGAGGCATCAATCCATTTGGTGTTAGCCAATACCCAACAATAAGTCAATCCATTGCTAGGACTACCCACACACTCGTTAATGAGTTGACTGTGAAGTACTTGTACTTCTTTGAGAATGCACAAGTGAGAAACACAACAATTTGTGAATACCCAAGCCAACGTCATCCCAAGACACTTCAATGTTGGTCGTATCTCTGAAGATGCCTTCCATTATCTCTCCGAACAGATCCGGTGCTTTGATACTCCCATCCTCAGCAATAAAAAGTTATTAACTGACATCATCAAGTTCAAACATGTAGAAAGACATGGATAAGTTGATTTTCGTGAAATACTTGCAACCTGCTGGCCTCCCTATCTTGAATTTGTGGCAAGAAGGGATGACACTTGCATGCTCTGTCACTCCCACTGGCTCTTAGGCATCTTCCTACATAATCTCTTGCATTGTTCTTTTATGAATACTAGTTTGTTGCTGACTTGGCTGATCTGCGAAATGGGCAAGCTTTACAAAGCGTCAAGTGAGCATTGTATTTTGAGTTCAGGATGAATGTTTCCCAGTATATGTTTAAGTTTTCCATCTATCAAGTGGTCATTGCCTCATAACAGAGATTGTAATTGTTGTCTTTGTCCTGCACTCAGATGTTTCTGCTGTTCAATCACGTTGCTATTATTTACTAAACCATTGGCATCTTCCTCACTTCTTCATCAGAACTATTCAGCTTACCATTTTCTTTGTTCAGTCCAATAACAGAAGTCAATTTTGAGTTCTTGTAATGAATGCCTTCCAATTTTGGCATCCTAGAAAATTTTCATTATCATGCATCCAAAGCTCATGCTGATCCACTTTTACGATATCATAAATTCCGGAAGCGTTATGTTTTGGGCCTTTACGGACAAGCTGCTCATTTTCTCCTCCTCCCAGGGCTGTCGCTTTCCATTCAGCTTGGTGTTAAGTACTAGGAGTCGCGTTTTGGTAAGACTATCATCTTTGTGATGTAAGAGTTGGTGCTCGCAGAGTCAAACAACAAAATTGCGTTCTTCCACAAGGTTTGATGCTGTCCTTGAATTGTCTCAACTTCTTGCATCAATACGGTTTCACATTCATCTTTGTTCTTCACTGTATTTATCACAAAACTCACTTGGCTTCACTAATAAAGTCACATGAGTCTTCACAAACTCTCCAAATTTGCTTTTCCATGATTGATTCCAAAATGATTACTATGTAATTTTCATAAATGTAAACGTGAACTAATTATAAAGGTTGTCACCATGACACGGCTGGCAGGCCGTAGTGTGTACCCTCCTCCAGCGTAAAACGGGAGAGTGTTATCTAAACTATCCATCTTTGGGTTGAAAGTATTTTGTAATCAGTGTTTGTTGCGTTCCATCTTTAGTCAGTTCTGCCGTGGATTGTTTCACCCTCCGAAGCCAACGTCGCCGGGTTACCGGCTAATATTTTGGATAATGGTCTGTTACAATAGTGCTGATCGTCGATTCGAGTAAGTGGGATCGACTGTGATAGTGCAATATTTCGGCTGATTCCGCGGACCAAATGCTGTCAATATTGCTATCCTTTGAAGAATGGAGGGCGTCGTTCCGCGAAAGCCAGAGACGCCGAATGTGCGCATGTAAGGCGTGAGTAATCTGCCTCATACGTTGTTCCCCTTTGCGTTGATCTCGATTGCAACGATCCATATCATATTGCGCCATAATAGCCCATTCTTGCTTTGCGAGGAACCCTTTTGTCGCGTTGAACCAGCCTATGGTGCGTTGTTTCTCAAGTGCCTTGCCTATCAAAGTTTGAAAATGGGAAGGGAATTGAGCTATCATCGGTGTGTAAGCAGTGTCTTGTTGAATCACATGACAAAAGCCGTCCGCCAGAAGATATCGTACGGGATGGTGGTCATTGTCAAGGATATCCAACCGAAGTTTGCCCATGCTTGAATGAAAGGACGGGTTTGATGTACACCAAATGAAATGTTGAAAGGTTTCCTCCTCCTCTCAACAACATGGACAGAGCTTCAAGAGGCCTCTTTAACGGGCACCTCACGATATCGACGTTCGCACAGCGGCAGATAGTCATGGACAAATTTGAAGTGCATGCTTTGCTGCGATGATTGCATCCGTTTGATGTGTTTGCCGAAGGTATAAAAGTTGATGGTATCCCATGTCCGATTGTCCCATCCGTTATGTTGTTGGACATAGTTGCGATAGTGGTAGCCATTCACATGGAATCTAACGCATGCGTCATATTGGCTAGTGACGGGAACTCGATTGATGTAGCTAAATGGACACCTGTTAGTTGGCCTGATGATCGATCAACGCGATTGCTTTAAATGCTGGCAATATCGGGTAGCTAGGAAGTCAGCGTCAATGTTGAGGCGTGCTGCTAGCGGTAACCGATCATAAGCAATGGTATTGTCTTGGTGTGACCGCACCCAGTGTGGTTTGAAGGGTCGTCGAAGTTTTCGTCAACACGATTAAATAATTGAAAGAAGGTCAGCCTCCGGGGGCAACCGACTTGAACCTGTCCTCCCAGTCCACGTCTGTGAATTTGTGGCGGACGTGCGGATGCGTGTACCAGCGAAAGGTACACCGATGTCGAAGTCCCCAGAAGTCCGATAAAGAAGAGAGAAACAATAGTGATGATGCGCAGCCGCCAAGTTCGCGTCGTGTAGAGAATTAGTATCATGTGGGCCATCAATGGGTCCGGAACATTGGTATGACACCACTTTGCCCGTGCTGAGTACTATCCAGCCATGAGTCACCTCCTCCGTATCGCCGAGTCCGCCGTCCGATGCCAAATGGAGGAGGGGAGATTTCGATCGAAAGGCACGCCAAATCTTGAGATCCGAGGCAACTTGTTCCAGTCCATCGAGTAATCTGCGGTCCGTTTGTGAAAGGCTCTGAAAAAATGTATTTGTAATGACTGGAAACTGTAGATGAGCCGGGAAGAATACTTGGTATTGCCTGTTGTTTTGTGACTAGGGATGTTTTCCACCAGTAAGGTATACATCGGAAGGTGGCGGGTTTTACATGTACTATTTCATAGTACACAATTTTACAATTTTTGGCCATTTCTGTTACGTTTTGCACATTTGTAAATGTCTCTGTACTATTTCTGTGTTTAGGCACCTCATTTACAATCTGTCAACCATTTCAAAAGCACGGCATTTTACGGTTCAACACTCCAAAGTGTGTCCTGCACATCTCTATGTTTCGTGCATACCGGTTGTTTTACGCGTATCGACACACACATGGTGATGTCGTGACTTCAATTTTCAATCATTGCGCCTTGAAATAGTATGCTCCACATGTATATTACAGAGCAAGTCACTTTCTTCCTTTCACTGACTTCACTGCCTTCCCTTCTTTCTGTTGCCCCTTCACTTCGCCCTGTCTGTTTTGCCGGTTCAACCACCATGAGCCTTCAATCCCGACTGTCCCGCCGGATTGAGAACGCACGCAAGCGAGATACGAACAAAAGGTTGATGCTTTCCCCAGAGAAGGAACAATGCCCTTCCTGTGGTCGATCTGTCGTTTCTGGTCCAATGGGACTATCTCGCCATTTCTCGAACTTCCCCCAGTGTTCCTTGGACTTTTACAGAGATCCGATTTTGTTGTCCGATCGTGTATCATATTCATCTGTTCACGGCCAAACGATGATCAACGCACCGGATGGCAACCATTGTCATAGCGCTTCCATGTCACTTGCTGATGGTAATCAATACAATTATTCCCCCCCTGACATTGACAATTCTTTTCGTAAATCCTCCGATTTCTTTGTTGCGGATGGTTTTGACGAAACTAATGATAATGCAGCTGGAAAACATTCTGTTCCCGAAGATGATTTTGCTGGAAGTTCAGAAACAAACGTTGATATTTCTTCGGAGGATTCCGATGAACCTGCTACAAATGTTCCCATCTTTCATGGTGCTTCCTTTGGAGAGCGAGGTCAATGGTGGTCTCGATGGTGCCTTATTTTCTTTGGAAGAAGAGGTGCAGGTTGATCTCCTCCGTACCCTGCAGAGATTAAAATGTCCGATGATTGCATATGACGAGGTAATGAAGTGGGCTGTCAGATCATGCTCCAGAGGACATACGTTCCACGACCTTCCCATCAGCTCTCGCAAAACTGTTGTCGACAAGTTACGTGATCGTGTGGATTACGAAGGTCTTTCTCCCATCGTGAAACATCTCTACCTCCCGTACTCTAACTGCACTGTTGACGTTGTTTATTTTAATGCCCACGCTGTCTTCAATTCTTTCCTTTCATGTCCTGACCTCAATCGAGACGAGAACTATATTTTCCACGACCCCGAAAAACCTGATGTCGATCCTTTTGCGCGACCCTCGGGTTTAGTTTTGGGGGACATCAATTCTGGTCGGTCGTACCTGAAGACATACGATTTGTTGGTTAAGAAAGCCGAGGATATGTTACTTCCCTGTGTGCTTGCTATCGACAAGACCACATGTGACATTGGCGGTGGTGGGAAGTTGAGTTTGGAGCCAATCGTCATTTCTTATGGGTTGATGAAACACAACGTACGCAAAACCCCTGCAGCGATGCGCGTCTTGGGTTTCATCAACACCACACCAATAAAGCAACGTTCATTCCAAGAGGGAGATTCAACACGACCCAGTACACCTTCCCATCATCTCACCTCCTCATGTTTCAGAAGCTTGTTACCGTCTTAATGAATATCACCTTCAAATCGACTTCATTCTACGTGAGTCTGGATATCTCGATCTCCAAGAATCTGGCTTGAAGTGGGATCTTCACTATCGTGGAAAGTCATTCCCCGTTCACCTCCACCCATATGTTCCTTTCATACTTGGAGATACCGTTGGCCACGATTCTCTTTGTGGTCATTATCAATCCCGCACATCGAAGGTTGCACAGCTTTGTCGCGCTTGTGTTTGTCCAACTGAGAAGTCCGGTTATTCCAAGGCTAGGTCATATGCAAAACGAACACCATACGCAGTCAATCAAATGGTTGCCAATAGGGATTTTGCATCGCTGAAGGCTAATTCGCAACAGTTTCTGATCAATGCATTCGATTCTGTTCGGTTTGGTGCACACAACAATCGTGGCATATTTGGTGCATGTCCCGGTGAGATCCTTCATCTTGTTCTGCTTGGATGGTTCAAAATGTCCTCGATTCTTTTTCAAGCAAATTGGAAAGGCCTCGGAATCCGCAAGGAGGTTTGATATTCTGATGTTGGACATCAGTAATCGCTTGTCCCGTCAGAGTGATCGAGTTGTTCCCAAGACAACGGTCACAAAGGGTTTTACTTCCGGCGCGAACATTCCTGGACACGAGTATGCTGGCTGCATATTTGTCATGCTCATCTCACTGTCCACCACTCACTTTTCTGAAATTTTCAAGTCATCGAAGATGTCAAAGAGAAAACACTCTGAGGCTGAAGTGGACATGACACTCAGCAACCCAGCTTTTGTCGAAGACTGGAGGATGTTCCTGACTTCTCTGCTGGAGTGGCACGCTTGGCTCAAGCAAAGCCGCATATCACGTCTTTCTGCCAAACGATCGGGTCTAGCTGTGTCATCCCTGATGCGCTCGTTGAAGTTTGTTGCCCCTCGACTTTCTGGTGCAATGGGAAACACAACCATAAAGACCCACCTCGTATTGCACATGGATGAAGACATCCTCGACTTTGGCGTCCCTGAGGTCACAAACAGCAGCTACGCAGAGTCCGCCCACATAACCATCTCAAAGGACACGACGCGAAATACGCAGAAGCGTCAACAAACATTCACTCTGCAAGCAGCCATGCGTTATGTAGAAAATCTTGCAATCCGGAAGTGTGCTGCAAATTTGGACAGTTTGTCCTCACCCCGTATATCAACAGCACCTAATACTCATCACCTTCAAGGTAAGAAGTACACTCTTGAGACCGATGCTGATGGCGTGATTGTATGCAAGCGTAACGCTTCAAAGAAGAAGAAGAAAGGAGAGGATACGTCTCCCAAGCACTACCACATGAACTCCCACGTATCAAGTACACTAGCTGTGCATGTTCTCCCACACACCACAACTCCATGCGTTTTGCATTGCCACACAGAATACAAGTCAGCCAATGGCCAGATTTACCGTGCCAATCCCAATTATCAAGAGAAACCATGGTTTGACTATGCGTTGGTAGACTGGCATGGATATGACGAGCCTTTTCCCGCTCGCATACATGTTTTTCTCAATCTTTGCAACGTGATACACGGATCCAACATATCGATTCCACATTCCGGTCAATGTGTCTGTGTTACATCTCCCGGTTTCTACGCTTTGATCGAATCATACCACGAGGTATTTTCCGATTCCAACAACAGCAAAACAGAAAGGGAGGAAGATCCACCTGACGTCAACAACATGCCCAACGACGACAATGACAGAGGTGACGGTTCAGAACGTGAGGAGGGCAACCGATCTATATTCAGGAAGTTTATGGTCGACCTGATCCCCAACAGTCCCAAACCCAAACTCTATCTTGTCCATGTTGACTCCATAAGAAGGCCCACTGTGGCAATTGCCGATACATTCAGCGATTGCATCAATGACGACCAGGGACAGACCATTCCTGATGCGAAATACATTGTCATGATGCTTCCCCAAAGTGAATGGGCAAATACATGGGACTCTTTCATCCATAAAAAGCACCGCGACATCTCGACAGGGAAAATGGCAGAGTCTGATGAAAGCGGTGACGAAGGCTTCACACGAATGGAACGGATTGTCCCTCCTTCTCCTCAATCCCGCCGTAACAAAACAGCACGCCGTACCAAAACAGCCACCACAGGCGTGCCAAGAAAAGCTTTGACAGGTGGGTCAACCAAGAGTCACAAGCGACAACGTACAAAGTAGCTGTTTGTACATCATCGTTGTAATTCTTGTACTAGTAAATGTATTCATGTAAGGTGTCATCATTCCATCGTTCAACAGACGACTGTACTTGTCGCGTCGTAAATGCAGTGCCATCATTTCGTCGTTCAACAAGGGACTGCAGAGGACGCGTCACACGTGCAGCGTTGTCGTTTTGTTGTTCAACAGATGATGACTGTACTTGTATTCTTCCCACATGACGCCGCGGTGGCACTCGTCGTGGCATCACATCGCGAAACATGCCTATAATGTCACTTCTCTCCCTCTCACAAAAAGGAGCATTCCGCACCATTTCGACACCCAACATCTCAAGAAGAAATGCATCATCACATGCAAAGACATAGCGTGGAATTACTCGAGGGACTTGTTGCATGATCATGGAGGCAAATGAAGACAGAAGATAATGAACCAATTCATTATTCCCACCAAGGCATGAAATGGATACTCTCACAGAATGGCACATGCGATCGAACACCATGGCAAATCTCAATCCAAAACACATGACGTCCCGAAGTGCTGCGATGAGCGTTTTAACGGAAGCTGCACCATGCCCATCAACGGCCTGCGGAGGTGGGCCAGGAATTCCCCTCGGCAAAGATGACAGTCTCTGTGCAGTAGACAGAGTCAAGACCGAATGTAACGCCCTTGATAGGTTCTGCAGAGATGTCCAGGAAAACCCAGGAGCAACTTCCGTAGCTGCCTCGAACCTTTCTTCATACCAACAGAAGCGTTCATCATACAACTGCGATCCGACGTCATAACAGAAGAATTGGTCGTCCTCGTCATATTTCAACAGCGAACCACTGGTCACCTCACGAGACCAAGTTCGGCTTCGTCTTGGCTCTGCTTTCACCAAGCAGACCTTCCGCATATAGTAGTACCTAAGCCTTCTCTGTTCCAGTCCATGTGGTCGTGAGGGAGAGCCATCACTCTCCCGTTCTCCAACACGAGTTTGCGAACCATGCGGCAAATACGGTTCAAACTTCCTCGCAAATATGTCTCGAAGGCCTTCAGACGGGAAGTAGATTGACCCTCCACCCAGGTAAGTTGCAGGTGTCAGCGATTCGATGGCAACCATCCGTGCATCAGCCTCACAATCACCATCAACCCCAACCATCACATTCCCACGGATCGCCCGAAGGAATCCATCCCAGTCACGTCGTTGAACATGTACCCAAGTGTCGTACATTGCTCCGCACGAGAGGATGTGAGGGTACTTAGTCCTGCAAGTAACCACCCGAATATAGTACCATGGGACGTCATCAATCCACTCCAAACCACTTCTCAGCGTGGTGAACTCCGGCAGTAGCAGTTTCCACAATTCTTCAAAATGGAATTGGAGATGTGGACAAGGAACCAGCACATGGGACGCACGAAGCAAATGAAAAGCTGAAACGTTCCTTGGGTGGACGGCTTCCCAGAGCGATCCAAACTCCCGGTTCCGGACACGAAAGTAGGGATAATAGACATGGATCTTGACTTCATCAACCGTCATCGGACGCCGCAGGTAACAACACAACGGATGCAACTTTGGCCGATTGCCTTGATGCAGCACTTGATTTGGATGCACACACTCTCTGGCATCCACCACTGCTCGGTGAGGGCCACCCGAACACACAAATCGCAGGGCATCACGAACGCTTGTCGTATTACCCCCATCAATGCACAGTTCCTCGCATGCAACACAACTCCCGCCCATTCGCGGAGCAATCACATCAGGTGCAAGTCTTTCACCACGTTCTCCCGAAGGCCTTGGCGACAAGAGGGACTCATGATCTCCATCACTGCCGTCTCCAGAACCTGAGGCAGCCCGTCGACGTGGAATTCTCCACGTTGCCACTTCAGGTAAATCCCAAAGCCCACAATCCGAAATGTCACCATCGATAGCAGCATCTCCAATAGGTATCCCCTCGTCAACACTGGATTCGTCATCAGACAGACCAAGGTCATCACCTATTCTACCAATCCAGCCCTCACTCAGGGAATCCGAGGAACACAACGATCCCTCCAAGCCGAGATCATCCTTGTTGTCAACAATGATCTTGGATTCTGGAACAGGGACGACGTCAACAACGCGTTCCACCTTGCCACCATCACCTGCGTCAACAACGCATCCCACCTTCCCACCATCATCTTGGACAAAGTCACGTGATTCGAGACACGCCCTGCGTTGTCGCTCAGAAGTCATTGCACGGTGGACACCATAATGCACCACAGCTGACTTGGCACCAAAGAACGTGCCGTAGACATGACCACCCTGCATCCTCTGCATCACTGAGGTGCAGTGCCTGATGAGTCGACCGTCCCAAGAGATTAGAGTACCGTGAGTCAACTTAATCGCAACACCATTGTAGGTACATCCATTTGGGGATTTCTTGCCATACACATTGGGAAGAACAAAGTACCAATTCAATGTGGTGTTGGGAAAATCCTCTGTCCAAATACTGAAGGACTGCGATGCGTCATTCACATCGTAATGAGACGCATTCGACAGATCCACACTCACATCCATTGTGTGGCTAACACGAGCAAAACCTCCATTGCTAACGCCATCCCCCAGGCCATCACCCAGCATCCCACCCTCAGGGACAAGATCAGCATCATCTTCCATGTCCTGCATAGCTCGGAGGACCGCTGGAACAGTCGTCGATGCCAAACGTGCAGCAGCTTGAACCGCAGCTGCCAAAGCTGGCTGTTCTCCTGCCCCAGAGGACGCCTTGTATCGACTTTTCCTGGGACCATTGACCTTGTCTCTCTCAATTCTAGTACCAACTGGATGCATGGAACCCAAGTCGCCGTGGTTTCCCCTAACTCCCGACGAGCCACGCGTAACACGGACACTCGAGGCGTGATGACGAATATCACTCAGCAGATGCATGGCACCTTCACCAAGTGCAGGAAGGTGTCTAACCTGAACAATCGAATCCCGAAAAAGAGAAACCTTGTCCCTATCATTCGGATGACGGATGTGTGTGGATATGTGAAGATCCGCATCGCCTTCAACAGCCGCATCGATCACCAGAACAGTCTCGGGATCAATAACACGGTGGAGATGTTGTTTAACATAGTGGCGACAACCCCTCCTTGCCGATGGCGACTGCACATACTCCATCAAGTATGCTTGTCGGAGCTCCATTACAGTGTGTGTTGAAGAGAAGTCAGCACCAGCAATAAAATCGGGTGGGAGACGTGGTGAATCTTCATCAGCACACTGACGCAAATGATACACAGCAATACCTCGACTGCTTTCCAGAGAACGGATGCTCAAAGGAACATAGGGAGGAGCAGGAATGTTGAGTGCAGGTGATCGGCGATGGATCTTCCACTTCCACACACAGTCTGCATCACCACCCCAGAGACGTGAAACGTAGCCATTGGCCGCAAACCTAATGGAAGAAGTGCTGTTCTTGGAAAAGCGAAGCCAGTTGATGTCCATGGGAACAAGACTGTTGGGGACACCAACACAAGCCTTCCTGCGCTCTCGGTGACAGTAGAACACACCCGCTTCAGGGACCACAACAACAATTGCACGGAATTTTCCATCGTGTGCTTCCATTGTCAAGCTCTCGTCAACGGTGTGCATGAGGACAGGCTTGTCGACAGTAGCACCCATCGATGTCAGAGGCTTTGCATGCTTTGTTGTACGTCCCAACACCGCATCAAGTACAACCATCTCCATAACGTGAGGGACAGACAAAACACGTGTCCTGTCATGAGCACTACCCATGTATTCACAACGTTCGACAGTAATATTCCCTACACCAAATGTGTCCACCAACGCAAAGTGGATACTCGCCACAAATGTCGTCTTGCAGATTTTTGTACCACAAGCAATCACGCCGTCAACACACAAAGACGGAGTATCCCTTGAGTTCTGGTAATGGAGTATGCGATCACCAAAAGAGGCCGCAACATGCCTGGGGAGTGCCTTCGAAAGAACGGCAGCGATTTGTCCCTGAGTTGGGGAAAACGCCTTTCGCTTCTTGCTTTTTTGGGTCTTGGCCTTGCCATCCACTTCAGTGCCAGAAAAGACCCGAGGATTGTTGCAACCAGCAATAATGAATCGCGAGAGCTCACCAGGATATGTCCGGCGACCAACAACATCAGGGATCACATCGGGTAGACGACGTAGCAAAGCCCGATGACGACAAGGACGTTCATGCGAGGGGGGCGAACGAGCACCTCGCTTCCGGTTCGTCAGACTCGTAGCTTCACTAAATGGTACGACAACACGCCCAGATGGAGTTGTCGGAATATGACGACGGCCAGGAGCAGAAGGACAAGAAGACGACATAGGAGCTGTCGGTGAAATGAAGCGGTTTAGTACTACTAGGCAGCTTAACCGCAACAGATGATGTAAAACCAAGACGGAGAACAATGAACGACATGTTTCATGCTCCACCTGCGCCGAATCAGCATACCCATCATCATTACTGGTGGTTGGCAACAATGATGCTGGTTCACAGGCACTACCTGCAAGACAGCAATAACGTGCTACTCATATTCATTACTGAATGGAAACAAAGACAAATATCAAGTCAACCGACATCGCTGTCGGAAAATCTTTACGCCAATCATGTGCATGACGCTGCTTCTTGTTACTGGATGGTAACAATTCAGACGCAAGCCCTTCAAGAAAGCAGCCCACCAACAACACCACTTCAAAACTGGCTGATCCCTGTCCTCGCAACAGAGTGAACATCTACTCCTCATGCATCGTTACTACTGGTAACGATGAATTGTTACTAATGGCAACAATGAGGATGACTCGCCACACTTACACGAAAACGATGGGAGCAGATCAGAAACAAATACCACTACAATTTGTCAGGACGTTCACTTGTTACAAAATGGCAACAACAAACGCTGACAACGTAAGACAGAAATCAATGATGTGCTACTGGATGGTAACAACAACACCTCATTCAGTCAAACTCGAGTGATAATATATGAATAATTCTGAAGATTTGCGGGAAATGTGAGCAAAATTAGTACGGAGGAATACGTACGATGAGTAGCGAGAAGATACAGCAATAAACAAGATTACACGATGTGGGACTTCACGACGAAAACAGCATGCACTCATATATAGTTATCTACGATGTTATAGATGTCATAACAATTGAGTTGTTAAATGGGAGTTTTTATGTAGTAACGACTTGTAAAGTGTACCTATATAGTAGTAAATATCACTCAATACAGTGGCAATAAAGGTGATACTTAAGAAAGATGCGCATGAATCCACATATCATTCCAACCATGTGGTGGGGCACCAACACAAAAAATTGTCTTCCTACATCCTACGTTAACATATATGTGTGTCGGATGAATTATGATGCATTTAAGAATTAGACACATGCCGCGACCATGTGGTGGGACCGTCACAAAAATTGGTGCATGTGCACTCCTGAATTTTGATATACATTTCTAAGGAAATATATTCAATCAATCAAAGGTCTTCATACATATAAGTATAGTCAAGTGAAGAAAAAAATCAAAACGTACCTCTACAGTACACAAGGTACAATTGTATGAAGTACTACTCACAGTAGTACCTGGTGACGTTGCGGAAACGGTACACGAGTATTTAAATATTCAAAACGTATCACTACAACAGTAAACAAGGTATGAAGTATTACGCACAGTACTCGAGTACCGCTGCGCAAATGGTACGTATACATGAGCATTTAAACCCTGTTAGTAAAGAAAAAAATTCAAAACGTACCTCTACTGCAGTACACAAGGTACAATTGTATGAAGTAGTAGTATTACTCACAGTAGTACCTGGTGACGTTGCGGAAACGGTACACGAGTATTTAAATTCGAAACGTATCACTACTACAGTAAACAAGGTATGAAGTATTACGCACAGTACCGCTGCGCAAATGGTACATGAGCATTTAAACCCACACGACATTCATAGTACTACTCACAGTACTGCAGCGGAAATGGTACACGAGTAGCATTCAAATGAGACACATGGTAACCCACACGACATGGTACGGCAGCAACGTACCGGTAATACGTAGTATCAAGATAATTATCACGTATACAATGTTACACCAACATTTGACATAATGCTCGTACAACAAGCGTGTACACCTTCAGTTCAAATCATTTTACGCGGCACAAGTCCAAAACAATGCACAAACAATCCCATAAAAATCATGTTCTACAATGAGCTCCAGACAACAAAAGAGGAAGCGGTCGGATGCTGAAAACAAGGACCCGCAACAAAGAAAAAAGGGAAACGCTAGAGGAGGAAGTAAGATCCATAAGAAAACAGTAAGTGATTTAGATAAAGAATCCAATGTCAACAAGGGTACCCATGACAAGGCGGACAAAGAAGCACAATTGCTGGCAGAAGCTGTCGTGGAAGACCAAAGCGGACCTTCTGCCGTTAGACATAAGAACGATGAGACTAGCGGAGAGGACGGAGATGACTCAAGCGTCGAGGAAGAGGCAGATGAGGAGTTGGACGGAAGTGCTACTAACAGTGAACTCGGAGGTGCTGTCATCGATATCCGCAATGGAACAAGGCCTCCATCCAGAGACCAACCATTGGTGGAAATCAGACGTGGCCAAGAAGCTGGAACTGCAGGACGACACATTGTTGTCGACAACGGAAGGCCTCCATCCAGAGACCAACCATTGGTGGAAATCGGACATGGCCAAGAAGCTGGAACTGCAGGACGATGCATTGTTGTCAACAATGGAAGGCCTCCATCCAGAGACCATACCATTGTTGACGGCGGACGTCGCAACCACCTTGGTACCGGATGGTCTGTCAACCACGGAGGGCCTCCATTCAGAGGCCACCAAACTGGTGGAAACGACCGTGTTGGAGACCAAGTTGGCGGCGGCTACTCCATTGTTACCAATGGACAGCATCCATCAGCAGCAACAGCAACCCGACTCTTCATACAAGCACGACACCAGGAATGGCTGGACGAAGGACCTCCGCATGGAACTTCATCGCCAAAAAAGCAGAGACACATGTCGTACAGAACCGCCAGGACTGCAACTTCGAAGAGTACCAGGAGCGCATACAAGTTCTGGTGAAGACTGTCATCTTTCGTGTGGTGAAATTCATTACCTGTGAAGAACACATGGAGAAGGTGATGGAAGTTGTGATCGCTCAAGAAAAACCACCCAATGTGAATCACTTCGTGAGAATGTACAAGACCATCGTTACTGGAGCCCTCAACACCAAGCGGAGCACGTGCTCACAGTCTGCATCGGAAGCGGTCATGAAGCTACTGAAGATGAAGGATCATAGAGATGAAGTTGAGCCTCCTCCATATTCTTTCCAAGTGCTTTGCAAACTGCGTCAGTCACAGACACCGGAGGAAAAGGAGGCTTTCTTGTGGTTTGTTGGGGAGTTTCTGCAAACCGTGTGCGGAATGAGAGCATGGGGATCAAGGAAGAAGTACAGGTCTACAATTTCTGATGCAACATCAAGTGACACGGGTAATGCCATAGTCACCGTTTCTGACGAGGCATTTGCCCTACTACTTTATGATGCGTACATAGACAAGTGGATTAAGAGATATCATGAAGATAGGAGGGGGGAACCGAGGACACCACGTATGGTGGGAAATACACGAAGAACGAAGATTCCTCCTCTGAATACGGAGGCTGGAGTGACGAAGGAATAGAAATGTTCAACATGTTGGGTGGAATTGTGGAAGACGACAGGAAGAGTAGGAATGCGAGGGATGCAGAGGAATGGGTACTCAAGAGTCTGAGGGAACGGGTTGGAGGTGGAACACAAATGAGAGAAATGGATCCGAGTGCTGTGCAGAGGGCTGTGGAACGTGCAAATCGACCGAAGATCAACGCATTCATCGAGTTGTAGATAGCAGCCAATTGATGGAAAGAAACGTTACTACTAGCTAGTAGTTGAATCAACCGCAATTGACGACTCATACTCCAGTGAAGCACTGGTTGGCAGGTGTAATACTGTGGTACTGTAACGACTCTTGAAAGTTGATGCTACACCTAATGAACAGTAATGTTCCGACGGTACACGAACAAATGCAAGAGTATGCCAACCGGAGAATACTTTGTGTACCATGAAGAGGTATGGGACTGTACTGGACCCAAGAAAAAATGGTACAGTGAGCAACAGCGAATTTACATGTAAAACACATATTACATGCACGTACGCATGCAATGGTGTAATAAATTTTTACAGGGTGTACTGGACCCAAAAAAAAATGGTACACTGCACTAAATATATTGCGTGTAAAACCCGCCACCTTCCGATGTGGTCCTGTTTTTCACGTTGAGGAAGCAATGGGAGAAGGACAGTTCTCGCCTCTTTATAATCAAATTGTTTCTTTATGCGGGATGGTCCATCACCAAATAGAGAAGTGACCTGTGATGGGGACACATATCGACCACAGCAGAGCTTGATTAGCTCGAGTTTTTGCAGTTTGGATGCGTCACAACCCATTCTTTTGCAATGTCGAAGTGCGTTGTCTTTTCTTAATTGAAAAACCATCCCACATCTACAGGAATAACCGGTGTAGGTATTCTTGTCGCTTCGGTATGATTCAATGGATCCTGAGGCCTTTGCAATTTCGAGTTGCAATTCGAAAGCGAGGAGAAGAGAACGAACCAAAGCAACTCTGCTGTCCATACCATGTTTTTTTAAATGCCGGGAGATGCATCGCTCATCAGGCTGAATAATTGATTTTTTTTACATTGCCGACAGCATAAACCAAAAGGAGAAAATGTGAAAAGATCCCTAATAGGAAGCATGGGGTCTGCATCCTCTTGTGGAATGTCTTGAAGGACCATTGCCTTTCGCTTGCTTGTCATCTGAGACACTTTAAAGTCCATGGTTTGTTGTGGGGACAATGGAGTTGAGGGATGAATGATATGGCTTTCATTTGAAAATTGGCGCACGGATTTTCATACTACAAGGGAGGTAGAGAGTATGATGAATTCCATACCTCCCGTGGTATTTGTCCTTAAGTAAAAAGTCCCTCCCATGGCAAGGAAAATCCCTCCCGTGGTACATCTTCCTAAATAGAAGTCCCTCCCGTGGTATCAAGTAAATGAAATCATTCACGAATAAAATTTATCTAGTTTGAACCCCGCCCCCTTAGGGAATCAAAACTACTCACCTAAGTAGATCCATTCCCATTTCAAATTAGCGATGCCCATTTCAAACATCTCTAATTAATCCAAAAATCATTTTGAATGAGTTTAAGTCTCATCCACATCAAACCCAAGACTGTTAAGTAACTCCCCACACAATTTGAAATGAGAAACAACTTATCTGTTGTTACCAACACTCTCTGTGTTTCTAATCTCATTTCAAACGCGACCTCATCCAAGACCAAAGAGATGAGAATCCAACTCACTCCAACATTCACTTTTCATTTCATTTCCTTCTCACAATTGTCAATTTAGTACATTCATTAAGCCTACATTTTTCCTTCCTGTAAAATATTCCAGCCTCACCATAGTCAACCATGATTGATCACCATGGCGAAACTATCGGCGAACCTGTCATCCGTCCTTTGTCCGTTGCTCAGTACTCGAGTACCGACCACTGTACCACCGTACAGCGGTCCATTAACTCGAGTACTATCAACTTCTGATACGATGCGATATGTAGAAGTATGTAGTACACTCTAGTGTGCTTTCACCTACTGTACAGTATGATCTACTCGGAGTATGTAATCATAACATGTTCCCATTTTACATTATGCAGTACTACGGTACTGCGTAGCAGAATGCACACGCGTGCATGCTAAAGAACGTACTACCCCACTTCCCATGACTAGTTATCGAATAAAAATAGTATTCGATAACTCGCCATATCCCACAAATGGCGAGTTATCGATTACAATGCGTATTCGATAACTCACCATATCCAACACATGACTAGTTATATCGAATAAAAATAGTATTCGATAACTCGCCATATCCCACAAATGGCGAGTTATCGATTACGATGCGTATTCGATAACTCACCATATCCAACACATGACTAGTTATGGATTAAATATCGTAATCGAAAACTCACCATAATCAACACATGACTAGTTATCAAATGGAACGAAACGGTCCTGCTGAGTTGGTATAAATCGATTTGCAGAAGCATTTTGGAGTTTCCAATCATTGTTGTTATGTGCACCGACGCCGTATTTCATACTGTATTTCCACCAAAAATAGTCCAATTGAAAATCTGAAACAACCGACGATGAGACAAATAACCCTCGAACAAAGTTTGATAGTAGGTCATCGATCGAAATGTACCGGTTAAGGATGCAATCAACAGAATGGCGAACGAATTTCAAGTTTTGAATCGTGATTGCCATGTTGACCATCTTTGCATTTCATTATCTATCTTCACCAAAAATAATCCAATTGAAAATCTGAAACAACGGACGTTGAGACAAATAACCCTCGAACAAAGTTTGATAGCAGGTCATTGAACGAAACGTACCGGTTAAGGATGCAATCAACAGAATGGCGAACGAATTTCAAGTTTTGAATCGTGATTGCCATGTTGACCATCTCTGCATTTCATTATCCATCTTCACCAAAAATAGTCCAATTGAAAATCTGAAACAACGGACGTTGAGACAAATCATCCCCGAACAATGTTTGATTGTAGTCCATCGAATGAAACGTACCGGTTAATGATGCAAACAGCTGAATGGCGAACGAATTTCGAGTTTTGAATCGTGATTGGCATGCTGACCATCTCTGCATTTCATTCTCTATCTTTACCAAAAATAGTCTGATCAAAAATCTGAAACGACGGACGTTGCGAATAATCAACCTCGAACAAAGTTTGATAGCAAGTCATTGAACGAAACGGACCTCTTAAGGATGCAATCAACCGAATGGCGAACGAATTTCGAGTTTTGAATCGTGATTGGCATGTTGACTACCTCTGCATTTCATTCTCTATCTTTACCAAAAATAGTCTGATCAAAAATCTGAAACAACGGACGTTGAGAATAATCAACCTCGAACAAAGTTTGATAGCAAGTCATCGAACGAAACGTACCGGTCAAGGATGCAATCAACCGAATGGCGAACGAATTTCGAGTTTTGAATCGTGATTGGCATGTTGACCACCTCTGCATTTCATTCTCTATCTTTACTAAAAATAGTCTGATCGAAAATCTGAAACGACGGACGTTGAGAATAATCAACCTCGAACAAAGTTTGACAGTAGGTAAGCGAACGAAACGTACCAGAAGAGGATGCAAATATCAGAATCGAGAACAAAATTCGTGTTTTTAATGGTGACTGGCATTTCAACCACCTCTGCATTTCATGCAGTATCTTTACAAATAGAAGTCAAATTCAAAATCTGAAACGACGGACGTTAAGAGGGATGAAACACAAAGAATGTTGCACAATAGTTCTTTGAACAAAACGCACATGCCGAGTTTGTAAACTACATTTTGCAGCACAAATTTTGAGTTGTCGGTCTAGTGTAACAAGGGTGCAACATGTGAGAAAAAGGTATCAAAACCAGAATTGAATGTACCACAGAACGCGTAGGTTCTCCATAGCTCCCAATGCAAATTTCCTTAAGTAATCAGTGGCTCTTGATGCAGAAAAATGGCTCCCGATGCAAATTTGCCTAAGTAAAATGGCTCCTGATGTATCAAGTAAATATATTTATGCCTGAGGAAAATTTATCTAGTTCGAACCCCGCCCCCTTAGGGCATCGAATGCTTATCTGTCGTCAGGTTGACGATTTGGCTATCGGATGTGTCGATGTCAACGCTGTTAAAGACCTCGTTCGCGTGATATGTTCCGAAGATGGTATCGACCTCCGCGACGAGGGTATTTTGGAGTCCTTCAACGGTGTCGACATCGAGCAACGCGACCGCTACATCAAAATAACTTGCGAGTCGTAAATCGATAAACTGCTTGCGCACTATGGATGGTCTTCCTCTGGCACACGCGAGACCGACAAGAAACCTATCGAGCCTCTCGCCACCTCAACGACACAGCAGATGTTTGACGATTACATCACTGCGCCTCGTGACGGAACTCCCGAATATTGTGAGCTCGAAACGGCTGCTGGATTTTCGTATCGAAGTGTCTTGGGCGCGTTGATTTACGCCTATGTGGTTGCTCGTCCGGACATCGGATACGCGGTTACAACACTTGCACGGTTCTCCGATCATCCTGCGAAAGTGCACTACGACGCGTTACGTCGTGTCGCCCGGTACTTACGCATGACAAAAAATTGGGGTTTGCTCTATTGGCGAAACGCGTTTCTGGCAACGCTTCCACATGGCGACTTCCAGATTCTCACTCCTGATCCTACTCTCCCTGACTTCCCGCAACCGCATTCCTCGATCAAACTTGCTGGGTACGTTGACGCCGCGCATGCAACGGACCTTGTCACGCGTCGGTCAATTACTGGGCTTGTTTTTATGTTCTGTTGAGGTCCCCTGGCCTAGTACAAGTCCAAGATTCAGTCCACGGTGTCCACCAGCTCCACCGAAGCCGAATTCCTTGCCGCCGTCCACGCTGCCAAGATTGCCAAGTACCTCCGATCGATTCTCTCGGAGCTCGGATATCCTCAACCAGGCCCGACCACGCTTTTTGAAGACAACGCTGCTGCGATCCTCATGGTCAACGCCAGTCGTCCCACACCGCGTGCTCGTCACATCGATATTCAACACTTTGCCCTTCAAGAGTGGAAAGCCGCAAACGAGATTGCCCTGTCACATATTCCTGGCGTCATCAATTCCGCCGATTCTTTGACAAAGTCGCTCGGTTCCACGCTCCACCACCGCCACCTTCGTCGTCTCATGGGTCATTATGGTGCTCCTTGGTCGCCCCCGGCTCCCTAATGTTCTTCTCTCTCAAGATGCACTTCTGTTGCTCATTGCATGCCTCGGCTTACAATGGGGGAGTGTGTCAGTGCATATCTTCTACATTCTTGGATACTGTGCTATCGTTCAACTGCGCACAGTATACCATCTATGGTCGTGTCTTGTATGACGCGCCACTCCGACTAGTTTAGTTTAAGCCGGTGTACTTCATCGGCACACAACTTCTAACTTAGCTTAAAACTATTACCTCCACTGCATTCTTGCCGGTCTACGATCGTAAGGGTGAAGAGGTACAGTTATTGCTTCGTTCACGCCAACGATACACGACACCACCATCACCGACATCGACCCCTTTGCGACGCGCACCTCTCGACATCGCCACGCTCTTGTTCATTGTGTTGTCGTGTTCCCTCTCTTCTGTTCCCGTCGGTTCTGCACTAACCCGACTCCCAAACGGGTCAAGGTTTGTGGATCTGCCGTAATAGAGAGGGTCTCACAGTACTCGGCAAACGTGGTGGCGAGTTGTGCCAGCGAGAGCTTGAAAGGGAGCGTACCATCGAGCCCGGTCCGTTTGTCACGTTCGACGAGGCGACGGATCTCGGGACGCCATTCGGACGTGAGATTCCGGACTGACAAGCAAGTCGAGGGCTTCAGACTCTGTGTAGGTGCGCGTGGCCTGTCGTTCGCGAACCATGAAATCTTGAAGTCGACGAATGTAGAGGCTGAATGGCTCCGTTCGTCGTTGGCGAGGAATCTCGCTTTGCGGTCGAGAAGACTGAATGTAACAGGGGATGATGGAGGCGAAATAGGGAATAGATAGCATGGTATCCCGCCTGCGGTGGACATCCCTCAACAGCACCATGTTCTCGGGAGCCACTGGGAAATGTGGAGTCCTGGCTCAAAGCAGTGTAGATCAGGCCAGACATGAAAGAGTCTTTCTCTCGGACGGAAGCAGGGAGCCAAGTCCACCAAGCACCGTGGATTTCGTCTTCCTTTGCAGATTCATATGGTGGACACCACACTCCCCATTGTAAGCATGTGGAACAAAAGAGTTTGAACCAGTGTACGAACGAATTGTTTTTGGACGAGTAGAATCTTGGGAAGCTAGCCTTGCGAAAGTCTTTGAACTTGACTTCGCCATACATGAATTGACTCATTTAATCTTCATAGGATTCGGCGCCGAAAGTAACTTCTGCAGAGATAGGATGCATACGTGTAGGCGTCCGAGTCAGATTTCCACCACTCGTGCGTGGTCGAGTCGTTGAATCGAAGAGGGGGCGAGGTTCCGGGGGAGTGTGGAATCGTCCAGCAGCAATCGGAGGTCCATGTCCGCCTGTTGGGCGAGTGTCCACAGGCTGCCCGCGGAAGGTCGGGATTGCAGCCGTAGGGTAGGTTATTTCAACGTCATCAACGGGTGGTGCAATTTCTTCGTTCATTCCGGGTGCAACCACATTCACAGGGACGTCCATGTCCATCGGGGCAGACGTATCAACAACCGAAGGAGGGCCCTGGCGCGAGCGATGAGATCGGCTCCCATGAGTACTCTGGGAGGAGGCAGAGGATCCCGGTGGCTTTCGAATTTCGTTATCTGGGAGCAGGAAACGGATCATGATAGGAATGTGCACGATGTCGGATGGGCGAGAACGTTCCTTGAGACGTTGGATGATGAGACGCTGGAGCGCCGGCTTGCGCAACGAGATGACGGAGTTGCGGCTGCGGGCGTGATACATGCCAAATCCGGGATCGGTCAACGTAGGCAGTAAATCTTCCGACAACCATGTAGTGTCTTCGAGTTGTTGCAAAACGCTGTTCCGGATGAGATATCATGATAGTCTCCCGTAAGCGACATCGTAGGCACATCAAAGACCTCTGTGAGTGGGATTTCTGCCATCGGGCAGTCCACAATATCAATGGATATGACAAGACAGTCATTGTCGTATTGACCCTCCTCTGCGTCCACCATTTTATTATCGGGTTTCAGAAATATGCGGTCCCGGGTGTTTGGTCGGAGAGTGTTTCTGACACGGAGTGGCTACGTGGTTCCCTGTATCTTGGGAATCGTGCGACACCAAAGAACACGAGAGAACTCGAAATCAGTCGGAGAAGGCGCAGAAAGCAGTCGTAGAATTTGGGCTCATAACCTATGAGACCCTCCCTAGTACGGCGGCTCCACAAACAGTGACTCGCTTGGGAGTCGGGTTATGACGAGGCCGTCGCAATGAAGAGGTGCGAACGCAGAAACAAGGAGGCACGGCGCGTGGCGATGTCGATATCAAACGTGCGATGGGTGATGTGTTGGCGTTCGTGTTGTGGCTAAGTATATCCTTTGGCCTCTTCACCCTTACGATCAAATGGACCGGCAAGAATGCGATTGAGATAATAAAGGATTATATTAGAAGTTGTGAGCCGAAAGTACATCGGCGTTTAAACTAGACTAATCATAGTAGCGCACGTCATGGCGCGCAGCGTTGACAATGGGTAGTCAACCGTGCGCAGTAGGCAGTAGCACAGTGCTGCGGAGATATAGAGTATATACACAGGAGACGAGAAGTACCCAATTTGGAGATTTTAGACACCAATATAGCTTTCCAAATCGGGGCTGACGTTTTTTTGTGTCCGACGTCTCATCCCAAATTGGGTATTTTTCCAAATTGGTAATTCAACCCTAATATTACTCCCAAATTGGTAAGAAATTCATAACCCTAACAAACATTATTTTATTGGTTACGTGTCGAACTCAAATTGGTCCAGGAGTACCAATTTGTAAGATACAAATTGGGTTTTCATGCACATGTTGGTCGGTAAGCACCAATTTGTAGTATCAGTATTGGTTTTTCGGACTTGGTGATGAAAAATCTACTCCAAACTACGAAGTCTGTGATGTATCACGTTATATAGACATAGAGTGGTGTTCTCCAAGGTGTTCGTCTTTACCTTCTTCATCAGGCTTGCTAACTTGTTTTTCCGTAGAAGTCTACGGGATATGTACGGGACTTCGACGATACAATTTGTTGTCGTTTCACCATCAGCAGCAATACTGATCAACATTTGCTGGGGTGGATCACATGCGCCACACTTATAATTGTTGTTGTTGCTGCTTTCGATTGTAACCCATCATGTCCTCAGATGAAGATTATAACCACATCGGCAAATGTAATGCATATGAAACGCGTGCCGCATCATTGTGTTTCACACAAATTGTGTCCTCTGTTGCAAATACCTCGTTCTTTAGGTTAACGATACAAGCAAGACCCAGCAATGCCGTTGAAGTGGGTAATTCTTGATTAAGAAAAGAACGTTACAAAGGTATCAAGTTCAGTATCATACAAACCAAGGGCAAAGCAAGAAGCAAACAGTGACAACCTGGAACCCCGTGAACAAGGCGACGGTGTGCAGGAACTCCAAGACCCAGCGCGCGACAAATGACGACCTGGAACCCCATGCACAAAGCGACAGGGATGATATCAGAGTGTGGTTTCTACCTGAGGAGTGGATGACTTTGCGCTAGGTGTGTCATTGGATTGTTTGTTTCATCATTATCAAATATTGAATTTGAAAGAACCGAAGTTTGGTGTGAGAGACTCCGATGCCTTTTATAATGCATTGGTGTTGTTCCAGCAAGGTGAGTGCGTTAACACGACGGAGTGCGATCGTCATTCTGTTCGTCGCATTCGTTGAGAACCTTGTACTCACGGAACTCCAGGAAGAACACGACAATGAATGACATTGCTTTCTTCCCCACATAGCGATGGTGATTTTGCATTTGTTGAATTGCTTTCAGCCACTCGCGAGAGATCACTCCATGTCCGGGTCGGTTCGAAGTTACATGTTACATTGGTAGACCTGCTATCCAAGCAAAGGAAGCCCACAGAACAAAGACAGGATTGAGGGCACATCATCATCAAGAATGCCTCCTTGATTACATTATAGTTAGTACATTCCATACGTTCGTTTAAATAGGCGCTTGATGCAGTCTGCACCGTTGTTTTTGTTGAAATAAAGCACCAGTACAGTATATATACCCAATTTGGAACCAACGATGAACCTAGTACCCAATTTGGAGAATAAGTTGGTACATTTGGTGACACCAATCTGGAATCCATATTGAGATTCTTTGATATCGTAATTTGGATACCAAATTGGTGCAAATTGATGACGTCAATCATACATCACATAACTCTCAGAAGGGAGTTTGGCGATGAGACGCCCAAAATGTCGTACCCCAATATGGAATTTATATTAGTGTTATATTACCAATTTGGAAAACCAGCTGGACCATTCGCAACAATTTGGGTCCAAATTGGTATTTCCTCAAGACGATGAATGCGGAGAAACTATTTGATGACGTTTTTTTCGTCTGTCCGATTAGGACACCAATACTGCTTTTCAAATTGGGTACTTCTCGTCTCCTGTGTATGCACTGGAGGTTCCGGAATTTCATCTTCCATCTTAGTATATCTTCTACAGGACTGGTACGTGTATAAGATTTCCAGGACTGGGTCGATAAATTTGCTGGTGGCTAAGAGACAGCATTTGTTGAAACTGCGGTACAATGGACAGTCTTTTTTCTGGCAGATGACGACTTTTACTCTATTAATTGAGAAGAAACTCCGCCGATTTCTTTCTCCTTTTTTCTTCGTTCCACTTAAGCACATTTCAGCTTCTTCACTTTTCTCCTAATTTCTCCTTTCTTCTCCTTTCTTCTCATCACCTTCTCCTATTTTCTGCTTTTTTCTCCTTTTTTTCTTTCTCCGTTGCAAGCACTTGAATTTTTGTTTTGTTGAGGCGAACTCGACCTCGGAACACGGGGAAGCCCTTTCAACGTGGTGCACCGTGGATTTACCGTACCTAGTACTGGTGCATAATAAAACAGAAATCCACGACTTCGTACATACGACACGCAACACAATCACACACAAACAGAATTTCGTCGATCATGGCGAGGAGCCAAGGAGTGCAGCAGGATGGGAGGGAACAACATGAGGGCGACCCCATTGCTCCAGAGCCTCATCACTGGAGAGACAGTGACGCGCAGAAGCTTCTTCGGCAATTATTGGCCACTGGGGTGATACCAGAAAGCGGAATGAAACCAGTTGCGAGGTACACGAGGGTCTAAAAGCCCATTTCGGGCCGTGTCTAGCTCTTCTCCAAATGCACCAGTGGAGCTTCTCCTTTTTACTCCTATTTTCTCCTATTTTCTTCTTGGCCTTTTTTCTTTCTCCTATTTTCTCCTTATTTCTTCCAGTATTTTTTGTTTCTCCTCTTTTCTCGTTTTTTCTTCTGGGGTTTCTATGAATATGTATCGATCCGTATAGTCGGCCTAAAAATCCGATTCACGTTTTCAATTTAGGTGGAAGTGCGGGTTTGTTGGAGTCGTGGAACGCAGAAAAAAAGAAACGGTTTTGGAAAAAGTAATTGTAATAAAAGAAAATTTGGGGTAAAAGCAAATATTCCGGAACCTCCTGACATGGAGTACATTGGCCTTACATAAGCTAAACTAGTCAGAGTTGCGCATGCGTCATGCATGTCAACGACTGTAGATAGTAGAGACTGTGCGCGATTAGACAATTGCACAGTAGCAAGAATGAAATATGCACTGACATATCACCCACATTATCGTCCCGTTCCGATCGCACACCGGAACCATCTGCGGTGGCTTCCACTGCGATCGCTTCTCATTCATAGCCTTGTCTGCGATCATCTTGAACGCATCTCCCGCTAGTGTCTGCATCTGACCATATATTTTGATCTTCATGGTGCCATTCTCAAGGAGAGCCTCGCAATGCGACAAGAGAGTCTTTGTTCCTTCTTCGATCAACGAATCGAGGAACGTCTTCATCATTTCAAATTGTTCGAAAAAATGGAGATTCGAAATGGGGAACGGAAGGCCTTGAGAAATGGCAATGCCTTTGAGTGCCAGGAGGCACAATTTAAGCCATGGTGCAATCTTTACAATCCATCTTTTTGGCATCTCGATCTCAAAGGGTTTATGGTCCGGTTCGCGCGGAGTGCGCACAAATAAAGACCACCTTGAATATTTGCTTCACCACGTTCCTGATCCCAGTTCTGGTCCTTCTTCTCGACCGTGATGATTCGCTGCGAGCAAGGACAACACTGCCAAGGACCGGTCCAATCCTTTTGCCAAATTTTCTGCAGCGTGTGCTGCTGCTTGTTCAGCAATTCGTTGTTGTCGTCAACACCCTTTTTGATGTAATGCACAGCGGAACTCAACCCGTAAAGGGATCGGACTACATCATCGAATCGGGATTCGCATCGGCGGTAATATTGCTCCAACATCTGTCTCCGATCTCCGCGACTAAATTCCTCGGACGTACGAGTATTTCATCGGTCCATATACAAGCCAGCAATGCTTTACTCGCTACCAGCGATAGCGATCGACGAAGAAGAACTCAACAGCATCCAATCAAAGATTCTTCCAACACTTGTACAGCGACTGGGTCTATCGTCTAAACTGCCTACTGCAATTCGACATGGTCCCGTGGAAATGGGGGGTCTAAATCTAATGGATCTTCGAACGGAATGCGGCATCGAAATCATTAAATATTTTCGACACGAGGTGTATGGGAACACGAAGGTAGGACAGTTACTTATTCTTCAGCTACAGGCATCCCAATTGGAATCTGGTCTGTCCTATCCACTTTTGGAGGAACCGAGCTATCACATTGCCTATCTCACACCGACATGGATTTTGTCCATGCGGCAATTTATGTCCAATCACAACATTCGGATCACGTTGACTGACACTTTTACCATCACATTGCAAGGTAGACACGATAGCTGCACCATGGATTTACAGCGTTTGCGAGGCTACAGCACTCGTCAACAGATCGACTTAAATCTCGTGCGACTTCACCTTCAGGTCTCTACTCTCGCGGAACTCGTCGACCCGACGGAAAGCAATAAAATTGCGACATGGGCATTGGAGGCGCGGCGTCCAAACCATTTCTGCAACAACAAGGCATGGCCAAGGCAGGATGTCCTAACTCCGTCACAACGTCGGTTATGGAAGCGCTACATCCAGTCACAGTATCTTCGTTACGATCGTTTCTGGGCCACATCACCACGTCCTACGCTACGCGATCTGAAGCAATCCATCACCTCCACTGGGAGTATGACGACCACTCCTGACAACATAGATACCGTTATATCCTCATTATCACGCCCACGGCGGCGTCTTCTTTCACACATCAGTCTGAAGTCGTCTAGCGACAAATTGTGGGAGGAGTGCCAAAAGAAGCAGAAGTTAACGATCGCAACCGACGGTGGTTTGAAGGGGCATCTAGGGACCTTCGGATGGATTATCAGCACCAAAGCCAATGAAGTATTGGTGGAAGGAGCCGGCCCGGTTGATGGCCCGTATGATACGGCGAATTCAACGCGCTGCGAACTTGGAGGATATGCAGCGTCTCTGCTTTTCCTGTCATTGCTTCATTCCTTGTGGGGAAAACAACATAAATGTACTTTTCGATGGGTGACGGATAGTAAAGCGGCGATCACGAACGTAACAAAAGCAACAGAGCGAAAACGTCCGAAAGAGCGACAACCAAGCAACGCCGATTATTTGGGTATTATCAAGACTGCAAATGTAGATATGCGTCGAAGCATCCATCCAGTCTGGGTGAAGGGACACCAGACGGACAGTGGCGGACAGAGCAACGACTCCAAGATGAACAACCGCGCAGACCATCTCGCAACGTGGTATCGCATGCAACGTTCTCTCCGTCAGTCAGTGGAACGCACGGATCATACTCCAGAATCAAGGGTATCAATCGTGGTCAACGGCGTCAGGGTGGTTGGCCAAGAGGAGGCAACACTCCGTTTCCATATTAACGGTTATCACCTTCGGAATTATATCCAGACTCGCCGGGGTTGGTCAAATCAAACCTGGGATCGTGCTGATTTCGAACTGTTCGGTCGCTTCTATCGCAAACTGTCTCCAACCGCTAAAGTTGCACATACAAAATTCATCTTCGATCAGTGGTACACTGGAACGCGACGGCAACGAGTATCTGCGATTAAGAGCGACAATCTGGACAAATGTCCATGTTGCATGGTTCATATAGAGACGACGGCCCATGTTCTCCGATGTCAAAACAATCCCGATCGTGTGCAGGCACTCAGCGAATTCCGAAAAAATATGTCTCCACGTGAATGTCACCCAGTCTATACGCTAGTGAAGGGCGGGGTTATGTCTTGGTACGATGATACGACATATGCTCCCGACATTACGGAATTCCCAGCGAAAATGCGCGATAGGATCAGATGCGCACTCAAGGATCAAGAAACAATTGGTTGGGACAATGCAGTCAAGGGCTACATGAGTGTGGAGTGGCGGAAACTGGCAGAAGAAGCCATGTATGATCATGCACACCAAGAACAGCAAGGCGACGGCTTCCCAAAGCTCACATCTATACTACGATATGTCCACAATGTCAACCAACGACTATGGAAAAGCCGCAACACGGTTCTTCATCAATCCGACGAACAGGCACTAAAGGATCTCAGAGACTCGGAAGCTCGAGAGATTCGAGAATTGTATGCACACCCAGACCTACTACAGACAGGCGATAGACATTACTGCGATGCTCCGCTGGAAGACATACTCAAGAAAAGTACAGCGTCTCGGCGACGTTGGCTGCGCTATACTCGCATGTCCCGCGAGCGAATGATCAAAGACGGGAAGAGACAACTTCTGATGACACAGTTTTTTCGACCAACAGCACCTGTATTACTACAAGCACCAGACATCACACGTTAGGAAAGTTAGGCTTAGGATAAAAACAACTGACGCCAACCTGTAATACGGTTTGGCCCAGTGGGGTACACACTCCGGTCTTGCAAAAAGATCAGAGACGGTGAAAACCCGATAATTAGTTCTATATATAATATTGCTCCAACATCGTCTGGTTGGCTCGTTTTTCAATGTACCTATTGAACGTCTCAACAGATATGCGTCCCAACACATCTTTGTCGAGGAAAGGTTGAGTTGATCATCCGCTGATCAAGCATGACAGTTGGCATCCACTTCCATGACTAAGTTTGATGAACAGATAGGAGAAATCAACGGGATCAGCGGAGGCGGTTCTCATCACATCACCAAGCGATTTTCGGTCCAGTTCTCCTGCCACGAATGCTTTCTCATGCTGCCGGAAGACAAGTCCAACGGAATGATGCCCATTATCATTAGCCATATAACGAGCTGATGCAACATCATTTCAGATCTACCTTGTTGTGCTGTATCAACTGGCCGACGACTTAGGCCGAAATGAGTTCATCCTTGTTGGCAATGGCACCATCGCCATCCGCGAGAGGCCCGGCCACGAGCCGAGGGGATAGGAACTGACATGACATTTTCCCCCTGATCGAGGCCTGGTGTGTGCACGTACGAACATCACCAAAGGGGTGATGCGAGAAAACGTCGCATACACGAGTGCGAATCTCTACTAGCAACAACAAACGCAACAACCAACATGCAAAAGGAACGCAGCGCAGAGATCATGACAACACAACGTGCCTTATCAAGGTGACCGTAACTTTGCCTCTTGCCTCGGGAAGTGGCGGCACCGGTCATCGCATCCATGATGACTGGCGGACATTTCGTTCTTCCACACACGTGACGCTTGTGCCAAGGGCGGCCGCGAGCAGTCTCATGATTGAAGTACCGGCATTTCCCAAGAAACAACATCAGCTTGGTCGTTCTTGATGCGCGCTACATCAGCACAGGCCAAAGCGACGTCAAGTGCAGGCCTGAAGGCAGCTGGATCACCATTGAACTCATCCAAGGACGGGATTCTGCTAACCCTGTCAAAATCCTGCAAGTACGACGAACTCCGTAGATGATGTCCGTCGTCAAGTGTGCGTCGTCCATAGGATGTCACGAGATCGCGAACATCCTTGTCCGTCCGCCCTTGACTTGAAAGTTGTCACAGGTTTCAAAGCCCTCAACTCTGAGTTGATCACGGGTTTCTTCATTGTCAACCCCGATCCACCGCATAGGTACTTCGCGGGTTCGACGAATAACGCTCTGAGTGAGTGGTTAATCGGCATTCTCCCATCACGTGTGTGTGAGGGATCGGTTGTGTACCAAGACATTTCGCTCTCTCTCTCTCATCTATTCAACAACACCACGTCCCCGGATCCTGACTCGGTGAACGAGTGTGGTGCTTGATGGTGAGTCCTCCAATGTACTGTGGAATGCGCACCGTATCGCTAACAAACGTCATAGGCTTGCTTGTTGTCTCACACCTCACATATAAATGTTCGCTATACATGTACTCTGAGTACTGAGTACTACATTGTACGACTGTACGACAATTTCATCATCGATATCGGTCAGCACAGTCGCCGGTCGACCACTGCTGCACACTGTACACCGTACACCGTATTTCGCTTTCGTGACATGCACTACTGTCGTACTGCACCGCTTTCCTTAGGATCGCCTCCTCAAACCGCCAACGCCGTCCTCTTCGAATTCGTTTTTCACCCAAATTGTCGTTCGCTTTCCATTGATGGTTACGGGCACCATACGCATCTTAGCCTCCCAGCACTCCTTATTCTTCTTCTTGTTGGCCTTTCTTGCAATCATCTTTAACGCATCTCCGCATAACTTTAATTTCTGCTCACCATGTTTTCCTTCGCCCTCCAACTCCTCGATTAACGCCCGCTCCTCGTTGGTAGTATTAGAACGTGCAACTACTGCGGGTGCGGTCAGAAGCACACCGAGGGGGGGCGGTGCCGCGGCTCCTGCTATCTTGAGTATATTGATTATAGCTTCAAGCCAAGGTAAAGCGGTTGCAGTCCATTTGCTGTCCACCGTGATCTCAAAGGGCTCGTGACCATCTTCACGCGAGTGTTCACACAAGAATACCACCTCGTATTTTCTCTTCCCGTTGATGGCCATGAAACAATTCTTGAGACCAACCACGCTGGGAGCGCGCACCATGGCCATGCAACAATTCTTGAGACCCACCGCGCTGGGAGTGAACTTCATGAGATTCGGGCACACATTGAGTTGATCCATATACGCATGGAGCTTTTCCAACGTTGACAAGTAACGGTCCAATGCGAGCGCCATCTTTTTCTGCCCTTCGCTGATTTCATCGACAACTTGTTTGGTTATCTTGACAACTTGTTTGGTTTCCTTGACATCTTGTTTGGTTTCCTTGACATCTTGTTTGGTTTCCTTGACATCTTGTTTGGTTTCCTTCTGCAATTCATTGTGTTCTTTCTGCCCTTTATGGAGTTTGTCGAAATCTGGTTCTCTGATCTTGTGCAAGAAGAGGCTGAATGCACTAGCGTCTATTTTCATACAAATATCATTTTCCGTGAATTGGCTCGTGCACCCGACCGTCAGGCACAAGAGTTGAAAACCGCCAGTGCTAGGGGCGCGCACAATCTTATCCTCAAGACAGCCGGAGCACAGTGCGTGAGACTCTCCCTTACACTTTACAACGGCATCGTTTAGGGTGCAAGCGACACACAAACCATGAACAGAACCCTCCATCTCAGAGTTCCTTTTCCCAGTGTTCAACCTTCTGAGAAGGGCATTGAGATCAATGGATTTACCCTCCGACTCAAAGTCCCTTATACCACCTTGTAACTTGAAGGCATGGTGTAGCATCGGAAGGAGCTCGTCCGTGCTCAGCCTTCCTTTAGGTGAACGGGTGATACATCCAAGCGCTATCTTGCAAACTAGTTCAAGAGCGTCTGGTTTCCAGTCGACCTTGTTATCCGCATCTTTTTGGAGCTGTTTCCATCCATCATCAACGACAGGCGTCTCCCAAGCCTGGACGTACGTCTCTAAGACATTTGTCGGCTTGCAATTCAAGCGGCCCAAAATTAGCTCAGCCATGACAACGCCAAAAGAATACACATCATAGGCGGGAATATATTTACGGAATCCGTGGCTTAAGAGATACTCTGGGCACATGTACTCCTTGGTTCCAAATGCAGGGTCTTCTGTTGACCCAGTTGGCATGGTCGACTGCGACGGAGAAGCGTTGTTCTCGTCCTCTACCAACTTGGCCAGTCCACAATCAATGAGCCGTGGTGTATGATCTTCCGTCAGACAAATGTTTGCACTCTTGATATCACGGTGAAACACGTGCCAATCTGCAGCACCACGTGGTGTAAGATCTTCCGTCAGACATATCTTTGCACTCTTGATAACACGGTGAGCACCAGTGTGCAAGACGTGCAATGCTCTCGCCACTTGGTACATGATTGACAGTCGCGTATCTGCAGGCAGGTTCGCTCTCGTATCGTCGTTCTTGAAGAAGCCGTCGAGGGAGCCCTTTTCCGCGTATTCAAACACCAAAAACTGCTCTTCTGCACTGACGTTTAAATTGTAGCCGTACAAGACAATGATATTGGGATGACGAAATCTTTTGAGTGTCTGGCGGAATTGCGCGTTATTGTGAGAACTCGAGAGAGACAAAGACGGGATTCGTTGTTCCAAACGAGGCAACACCATACTGAACGTACCGACAGTTCCCGTTGGAAGGTCACAAGAGCTTGGGCACCGGAGCCACCAGAACTTGGAGAAAATTTGATCGTTTTGACAGCGAACTTTCGGGGGAGGAACTTATCCTTGGCCAACAACACTTTGCCAAAGGCACCAGATCCAAGTTCACTTAGGGTCGTGCACTGCTTAATAAACTGTAGGGAGAGTTTAACGGGACCATCATCCTTGGAGGCGCTAGTCATCACCTTGAAGAGGTTTTTTCGTTCCTCTTTAATCTTGTTTTCTTGTTGGAAGTCGTATTCAAGCAATGCGTTGGTGACTTCCAAAAGTCTCTTTTCCTGAGCCCAGTCCAGGGCTGTCTGATCCTCACTATCCTTGAAATTCAAATTGACATTGTCTTGTTTCAAGATTTCAAGGGCAACATCTGAAAGACCATTGCGGCAGGCCAAGAAAAGGGCTGTGCCGTCTCTCTTATTCTTGACATTCACAACGACATTGTCTCGTTTCAAGATTTCAAGCGCGACATCTGAAAGGCTCTTGTTGCACGCCCAATATAGAGCTGTCAACCCTTCACTATCCTTGACATTCACATCAACATTGTCTCGTTTCAAGATTTCAAGCGCGACATCTGCATGGCCATTGTAGCATGCAAGGAAAAGGGCTGTCTCGGCATTACTATTCTGAGCATTCACATCGACGTTTTCTCGTTTCAAGATTTCACGTACGACATCTGCATGGCCATTGCGGCTGGCCCTTTCAAGGGATGTCAAACCATCACTATTCTTGACATTGACATCCACATCTTCTCGTTCCAAGATTTCAAGTGCGACACCTGAAAGGTTATTGTAGCACGCCCAGTATAGGGCTGTCCGACCGTCTCTACGCTTGGCGTTCACATCCACATTGTCTCGTTTCAAGATTGCAAGGGCGACATCCGCATGGCCATTTTCGCACGCGTGGATAAGGGCTGACTGACCATAACAATCCTTGACATTCACATTGACATTGTCTCGTTTCAAGATTTCAAGGGCAACATGTGAAAGGTTTTTGCGGTCGCACGCGTGGAGAAGGGCTGTCTCGCCATCACTATTCTTGACATTCACATCGACATTGTCTCGTTTCAAGATTTCAAGGGCGACCTCGTCAAGGCTGTGGTAGCACGCTTTGATAAGGGCTGTGTTGCCCTTAACATCCTGTTCATTCACATCGAAATTGGCTCGTTTGAAGATTTCAAGGGCTACCTCTGAAGAACGCGTTGCGAACGCCCAGTGTAGGGCTGTGGAACCCCAACTACCCTTGGCATCCACATCGACATTGTCTCGTTTCAAGATTTCAAGGGCGACATCTGAATACCCGCACATGCACGCCCGGTAAAGGGCTGTGTCACCAACATTATTCTTGACATTCACATCAACATTGTCTCGTTTCAAGATTTCAAGGGCAACATGTGAAAGGTTTTTGCGGTCGCACGCCGTGATTAGGGCCGTGTCGCCCTTACTATCCTGAGCATTAACGTTGGCTCCCGCTAGTAACAGGTCACAAACCTCCTGTAGATTTCCATCGCGGGCGTTGTTGATCAAACTCTGATCATTCATACTCAACGACATGCTTTTACTTCGAAAAGAGAGATCTCACGCGTTCAACGAGGGGTGGGTTGTGGGTTGTGGGTTGTGGGTTGTGGGTTGTGGGTTGTGGGTTGTGGGTTGTGGGTTGTGGGTTGTGGGTTGTGGGTTATGGGTTGTGGGTTGTGGGTTGTGGGTTGTGGGTTGTGGGTTGTGGGTTGTGGGTTGTGGGTTGTGGGTTGTGGGTTGTGGGTTGTGGGTTGTGGGTTGTGGGTTGTGGGTTGTGGGTTGTGGGTTGTGGGTTGTGGGTTGTGGGTTGTGGGTTGTGGGTTGTGGGTTGTGGGTTATGGGTTGTGGGTTGTGGGTTGTGGGTTGTGGGTTGTGGGTTGTGGGTTGTGGGTTGTGCATAAATAATTTTAAGTCGATGTGCACCAAGCCCCAACCCGGAGCGGGAAAAGCATGATTGAATATACAAATATGTGCGCGGGAGAGTCGTGATTCGAGACAGCTGATACGGTTTTAATGTTAAACATTCGGGTATAGATATACATTTGATGAAAACTGTACAGCTGACTATGGTACGTGTAGACGTCCAGCTTCCAGTATTGACGATACAGTGCTCTCTTGCGTAACAAAATTTTCCGTGACTTGAGGCAAGATCGGAATTTTCCTTTACACGAGTCTGCAATCTTCCATTCAACGACTGAACGATCAGGTTCACTCTTGCAAAAAGCGCGAATGAGGCAGGTGCATTCATGCATGCATATATCATGTATCACGATCACACTGTCACACTACAATGATGACAAGATTGCTGACCTACTCGAGTACTTGAACTCGAGTAGATAGCACAGCAACGGATCGGATTTGTTGGTCTTGCCACAAGTGCGAAAGCAGTTGTCCAGCTCGTTCGAATGATGAACATCTGCATTCATGGAATGAGCACAAGAGCGGTCGATAACAATGCCCACCGCGAGAGGCGCGGCCATAAGCAGAAAAGATGATGCCTGGCGTGGCGCGTGCGCAATGGCAGAAAGAACTTGAAACAGTGTCATGAGAAACCCGTCAAAACATCACCAACGAGGAAGAGCGGCGCGAATCTCAACAAACGCGACATCAAACATCAACAACAAACGTAACAGTAACGATAATGACGAGGATGTGGACGGAGCGCTCAAATGGAGGTCCGCAATGGGTCGTTCTCGCATTCTTGACACTCCATCCACGACAGTCTTTCCTTGTCCCATGCAGAGTGCGGCGGCGAGCGATCTCATGGCAGTTCCGTTGTGCTGGTTTGCACACACTTTTAAGAATTTAGTTTTCGAAACACCCTTCTGTCCGTCAAACGTTCTCGTATTCCCCTTACGGAATCTCCTCGTGACCAACCACCATGATGGGAGGATCCACCGCTTCTGTATCTCCCGCTCCTTTGTCTCTTCCACCGGACGATGACCCTGTCTTTGGCTTCTCCACTTCGAAGTGGATTGAACCTCCTGAGTTTGACCCGAAACCACCGGAAATTCAGAAAGATAGAAACAATCGTTTGCACAGCGAGGCTGACTTTCGCAACAGTCATATTCCAACAGCTTGGCATAGGTACTCGGTCCTCGGACGTTACGCTGTGAACGGAGAACTCTTCGAAATGGCATGGAACGAGTCTGAAACTGACCCAACCAGATTGCACAGTATTATCTGGTATAACTACACGTACCAAATCGAGAGAAAGATGCTAATTCCTGACAAACTTGAAGTCTGGGCCACCAAGATCTCTCAACCTCTTCTTGCCGTCAAGGAACCATCCATTATGACCACCGATACTCTGACGACCACATGGCAATCCATTGCAGCAACCAAAGGTTTCTCGATGACGCCATGGAAAAAAGTTGGACCACAGAAAGGACGATCTCAATCCGCCAAGGCAAGCAAGTCAATGGATTTGCACAGCCTCGGATTAACAAGATCTTTTCGCAAATCTTTCCTTCTCGTATCTCCTCCAAAAACAATTCAAGAAGAAGCAGAGTTACCTCCAGTCGAAGCGTCACCAGATGTAACTCCACCAGTTGAAACTTTTCCTGTCACAACAAAGGAACTTTCGCCTTTGGGAAAAACAGCCTCGCAGGACCAAGTTCTTGCCACAAAGCAAACTGCAGAAGATAACTCTACAGCATCATCTGACGGAAAAATCTCTGCCATCATCCCAAACACGAACGTACCAGTCAATGACGGGACATACCGGATCACAATTGGTTGGAAGACTAAGATTGATCCAACAAACAATTCCCGTCAGGCCGCCTCTCTGTCAAAGTCTATTTATGATTTTTTAAATGACCTTTTCAGCGACGACGACGGTCTCTTGTATCATTGGGGAACGGAAGGACTGGAGAGGTATAACTTGATTTCGAATATGACGCCGCAGGAAGTTCGATCGTTCATTAGTCCATCGGTTACTCTGATGCCTTCCCAATCCATGATGATTATTCCAATTCGTTTTGGATTCACGAGTAATACACCCTCTACATGGAGGAACCAGGACACGACAAAGGCAGTACTTGACAAGTACAAGGTCACGGTCTCTTTTTCAAACTCCAAAAGTACTAGCGGGAAATTGGTGATTGCAGGATATGTTCTACTCAAAGCTCCGATGACCACTCATCGACTGCGATACTTGCAATTTCTTCGAAGCACTCTTCCAGACTCCACACCGGGCTTTGACATTCTTTTACATCGCCGAACCCCTCTAGATCAAGAAATCAACCATCTTGCTATTCAATGCGGGGAAAAGCATGTCCATCCCATTTGTCAAGTGCTCATTGCCAATCTCACTGGAGATAGATCACCGGTATACATCCCCCGTTTTGCCTTTGCTGACATGACAAAGGAACAAGCTGGAAAACTTTTTGAAACTCATGACACATACATAAAGTCACTCAAAGGTATTCCTCTATTCCCCATGTTTGCAAATCTTGACACGATCCGCACCGAATATCAAGACGATGGTACCACGATTGAACGGACCATTCGTGAGTGGTCCAAGACAATCACATTGTCTGATGGAAAAACATACATCCCATGTGACGTCGTCAACGGCGGGTATGACCAAAAAGCATATCTTCTTGTCCCACCGCAATACGAGCAGCATGCCGCGATTGAAGCCTTAGAAACGTACAGGAGGAAAGTTTTCCCCTTTACACAACGAGAGGCTCGTTTTCGAGCAGACATAGGACTACCATCAGTTATACACGTGAACTCAAAATTGAAGGCAAACTTGAGTTTTCTGGAAAACCTATCCGCGTTATCAGAGCATAAGAACACAGCAACGCAGGACAAGGGCTCTGAGACACACAGTGTGGCTTCTGATAAGCAGTACTCGGTCGACTCTGAGTTTTCTATGGTGAGCAATGAATCCGACGATTCTAAACACGATGGGACTGCGAAACGACCACCAACACCTCTAGAATCCATCCGCAATCAGTATCGGACCAGGTCGGTCGACAATGCAACTGCGTCAACATCATTTAACAGTCTTTCAGGCAAGTCTCGTCAATCCATGCTATCAACGTCTAGTGCAAGGTTCATTGAACTTGAGGCGCAAATCACACGTCAGCAGACCGAATTTGATCGTAAGGACAAAATCTCTTCCGACCGATTAGCGCAGATTGAGAGACAACTGCATCGCTTTGACGAGGTTGACACAAAACTAGACTCTCTCAAAAGCGACATCGATTCGAAACTCGACGCATCACAACAGGTTCAGCGAGAGGATCTCAAAAATATGAACGGTCAGATTTTAGTAGTGATGGAAAACCAAGCGGGTTTTGGTGCCTCGATGTGATCTCCTTCCAAGCATCGAGCGCTCACGCTCGGGGGTGTAGAAAGGAGAATGGAAGGTCCACGATCGTCCACACAGAAGCACACACGCGAGTACCAGAGAACGGTAAGCAATCCTCTTGGCAATGGCGGTTCGGCGTTCGTAGTATGCGCTGTGTGAGTTGGACAATGTTGTGGAGGCGCTTGTGTAACGATAAACCTTGTACCTCTATACCCTTACGATCGAAGACCGGCAAGAGTGCATAATCATTATCTATTCAATAGAGTACAATATTATACTAAACTCATCTATTTTTACTAGGTTGATTCATTTTATGTTGCTGCCCTCAAGGCCGGGCGAAATGGTTAGGGGCAGATAAGAGACATAAAAGCGATAGCTAGCGATAGCCATGCAGCAGCAGGGGAGGCACTGACTTTAGCACCGGTGGCGCGAAAAGAAAGGTAGGGAAGCGTATGCAAGACGCATTGTAGCAGCAGAGGTTGGTCAGGGACGGGAGGAGCTGAAAAAGGCCGTAAGGGGTAGTTGTTCCAGTATTGGTGGTACAGAGAGTGGTGCTGACGGTGATAGGGAAAGACTATCCGGAGAACTCTTGTACGCGACAGTACGATCGTACGATACATTGAGATACCTACAACAATTGACGTTCATAAACACGATCTACGTTTAATTGAAAGTTCAAGATATTAAGGTAGCAATTTTGTCATGAACCTGCGAAGTTTAGTCGGAAGCATGGTAATAATGTCTTGATCATCCCCGCCCTGACGCAGTATATTCTGTTTACAAAAATTTGATGTGCGAAGGGCCAATGCTCAAATACGACAAATTCGACAACGCTAGAGCATCTGTAACTATGTACAGTACGGCTGGATCACTGGTTAAGGGGAATTACCTTGATACTACGGAATGTTCGTAACGAACGATTTGTCATACGTTGCTGAATATGTCTACCGTACTCCAGTTGCACAAATGGTGATAGTGAGATTATGTATGATGCGTATCCAACACTGATCAAAACCCATGATCCTACTAGGGAGTCCTCCCGACTTAACTACTGACGGATACAGGGCGTGTATCGAGTACTCGTATGATAGTAGCGCAAGAATAACCGGACACCCACTTTTTGTGTTTCGCTGCTGAATATTCATCACGATTCCACCCAACCATCGCAGTCCTCAGCCAACTCACAACACACTTCGCCTTGATCGCATTCGAATCGTCTTATCGCCCAGCTTGTGCGTCATACTACAGAAGTCGGAGTCTGAGCTAAGAACGACAGCAGGACTGAAAACTGAGTATTGAAACTACTTTTCTGCTCGGCACTGAATATTTGATTTGCAAATTGCAGGCCATCGCCGTTCTCCATTCTTATCGCTCCATCATCGATCGTCGTTCTTTGAAAACCAGAAGAGGATGGATCCAAACAATCGTGGTTATCCGTTCGACAGCTCTGATCGCCCTTCAAGACAGCAAGCGGTACGTGACCAAAAATGCAATCTGTCATCTACAATGAACTGTAGTATGCGCTACATGAATTCCCTTTCATCAAACAACACCTCATCACATTTTGATTCTATTTAGATGAATGTTCAAATGGCTCAACAAGCTCTAGAAATGGAGGAGGCTCTTTATCTACAACGTCAGCAAGAGTTGGATAGGGATATTCACGTGCAACGATATCTCCTTCAAGAACAACTACAACAGGAAGCACTTTCCAAAGCCGCGGCGTCATTGCACGCATCGCGTCTCTATTTCGCAGGCGGACTTGGAGGAGGCGGGCTTGCAGCTCAACTTCAAGAACGCGAATTCTTGCTTCAACGTCAAGAGAAGGTCAGACGCCATAATTTGCAGCAACAAATTATGGCGCAGACACAAAACACTGAACGTAATCCCGAGCGTAACGCCGAAAAGCGTGCTGGAGAGTCGTTAGCTACAAATGCTGTTCGACGATCTTCTGCATCGAATGCGTCCTCAAAAAAGAGGAGCTTCGATATTTCGGAGACTGACGCTGTCCCCTCGAACAAACGAACAGCCCGCGCAGCAGAGAAAGCCGCAGCAAAAGCTTCTTCTGCAGCTACTGGAAAGCCCAAAATCTCGAGAAAGAAACAATCCCCAGCTTTGAGCTCCGTGAATGCGAAGAAACGAGCAGCAGCGCTCCCATCAAAGACGCCTCCGCAAAGCCACCGCGACGAAACAGTTGCTGTTGAAGCCCTGGCAGATTTTGGTGATGTACCGAGTGGCGACCAATCTGAGCTCATTCCTCCCACGAAAGGAACAGTTGAGTCGCTGATTTCAGCCGCCGATGCCGAGGAGAAATTGGTTTCTGCGGCGGGAACTATGGCAAAATTTAAAGTTACTGTCGATTGCGATGCTCTCGATGATGATGACGTTATCTACGATGCAAGCGAAGTGATTGATCTTCCAAATTTCCGATCTGTCCTTCCTCGCTTGCCCTCAGAGCCCGAGTGTAATGTAAACTGACACGCTCCACTCTGAACCGCCGCCACACGTGACTGCGTCAGACACGAAATCACGCGCGCAACCACCCGTCGCATCGCAACCTACTGCGGAAAGCAAGTCTGGAGCCTTGTCGATGACTGTTGAATACCCATACCCGGTAGACACCTGGTGGCCATCAATTGCAACTATCCGCAAAGAACGTCGTTCTAAAGGGGAGAAGAGCGATGAAGAAGATTTCAACGACTCTACAAATTTGCCGAGCGAAGGTGATATCTACTTTCGTGCGGACGTGACGGAGATCCATCGCCGCCTTGCCACCGAATCTGAGCCTGGAGTGTTGGAGAAATTTCCGCATTGCCGCATTCATCGAATGGCCATGAAGGCACAGAAAGTTGCAAATGCACCTGACCATGCCTTTTGCTGGCAGGTGACCGAAAATTACTGCAACGACCCAATGGTTTGCTGTTCTGTTTGCAGTACCTGGCGCCACGCTCGTTGCGGAGGCCACTTCAAGTCCATGACTATACGTGACACGACGGAAACGCCATTTGTACCAGTTTGCGACAGGTGTCATGCTGAGCGTGAGATTCTCAAGGACTTTCCCAAGGCTGAGTTGCGGTTAGAAAAGCAGCGAGTTGAGCAGCTTCGTCGTGCATTAGCTACGTCTCACGTGATTCGACAGGCATCCTTCGCAAAGCATAGCGGAACATACAAGTGGCCACTTGGATCCGTCTATAACACCCACATTAGCGGACACACACGAAGTGTGCACTCACGTCATGACAAGGCAGAAAAACAATGGTCTGAGATGGTGACACGTCTGAGTCGAACATCTGGCTACCGTCCGAAAGAACGAGTTAAAGTTCGAACTCGCGAGCTTGAGCGTCTCCTCGTTTCAATTGAAGACTCGGAGGGCATAACAGACCGTCATAATATGCTTCTATTTCTCGAGCAGGACACTAGCAAAGACAAGCCGGTTGGATATGAACGCCGATTTGTCAACATTTTCGATCCAGAAGACGACTTGATCCCGTCGTCAGATGATGTTGAGTCAGAGGCAGCCAATGATGATGGAATTGTTGGCGAGAAGACGAATTCCGAAGAAGGTGATGACTCTGATTTGGCCATGGGCCGTCGTTTATCCACCCGTAAGCTCTCTGGAGTTTCCCAGAAAGGAAACTCTACGAAGTGCGCTTCTCAGCGATGCTCGTGCAAACCTCGTTTTGACTCGATTTTTTGTTCTAATGCTTGTGGCGTTGCATCCCTTGAGCTTGATCTTCTGCATGCTTTCAAATACGCGAATGATATCCACCCGACACTTCTACGAACCTAGTGCTGCTCCACGCAGCTCAGAATTACCAGACGAGGTTTGACGACACGGAGGTGATTCTAAAAGTGGTCTGATTCAATATAATTTATACGATGATTTATAGCACATACTCTCTTTCCCGGGTAGAACGCTTGTGTTAAGAACCCAACCCTTCATTGTTATAGGAAGGCAAAGACCCGTCAATCCATACCACATTACCTCGTTGCGACAAAGAAAGTTGTAGTTTCTTTTGATTCTCGAGGTAAAATTCCACGACCAAGATAAGTCACAGGGTCGAACAGCTCCACGGACGAGTTTATAAGCCATTAACAGAAGTGGGCCGACTCCGTTCCACAATCAATGCAACGGAAAGATGCACTGACCTACGTATTCATGCAAATCCTCTCATGTGAGGTCACGCTTAATTGAAGAACGCCACAATGTCTGCCAGTAGACGTTCACCGAGCATATACGGCGCGATGCAACCTACTTCTTCCGAAGGGGCTTCAAACCAAGCGCAGCTCGTTGCTCATTCCAATACTCCTCTGAATTCGCAGCCACAAGGCCTTGCTCACTGGGAATATCTGTCTCCACGCTCTTCTCAGTTTTGCGACCTGATGACTTGAACAGCCCGCCGTACTTTGCATTATCATTCTTCTTATCTACGCGTGCTTTCTTCGCAACAGAGGGTAACGAGAGTGTTGGATCGTCAGTATTCCCGAACCTTGCAGGTTCGGCTCGCCTTTCATTGTCATGACGTCTCTCCTCCGTGGCCAATGATTGGGTACTTCGCACCGCACCCGAGGCACTCATGGAAGACGTGGCTCGATTGATAGGATAATCTCGATCCTGAATTTTGCATCCTTTTGATTTTCGAATTTCCTCTCGTGCATCCCATAACGCCATTGCCGCTGAACTGCCGTCCAACACTTTTGAGTACAGATAATCTTCGAGCGATCGAGTTCCCACGACATGAAGAATTGGTGAAATGTACTTGGACTCTAAGTAGCCCTCTCGTTCCAGAGATTCCCGCGATGGCAATCTCGTGAAGGAAATGCCACACACCGATCCTCGTGGAGCAATTGATGGATCAGTTGATCCATGGTATGGAGTTTCCATTCCGTAACGTCTCGGTATCGCAGCTTGGAATAGTCAGTGTAGAGAGGTTCCAACGTCTCGTAAACATCCGCTGGTCTGGCTGTTAAGCGTTTGTAAAAGGCACCCAGAGCTCTCACATACTTGAATTCTTCGGCTTGTATGAATGAATCAATGAGCTCCTGTGGTGGTTGGATCTGTAGTAATTTTAGGACTAAACACAAAAACTTGGTTGGCTGGGAGTTCCCTCCAAAAGAAGCCCCGTAGCAGGTAAGTTTGGTGGCCTTTTCTAGAACGTCAGCGGCTGTTAGTCCAAAACACTCCTCTTTCCAATAACGACAGTCGTATATTCGTTGCCGAGTAATGTACTCCATTAGATTCTGAGGATCTGTCCCGTGGACAGCTCCCGCCAGAGGATCAGTCACGTTGGCCATGTTGTTATTAGATTGTTTGTATGTATGATGGTATGATATATGATTCAATGAGAGATGTCACCGAGTTGCATTGTGGTGAGAACATTCACGATGAGGTCCGGCATTCTGAGCCCCACTTGTCCATCACTCTCGCTACAGTACCTGGTATTGAGCACCATGGTCCGCGTTGCACCATCTGATTGTCGGACTGACCCCGATCTGACCGTTTTTTTAAACTGAATAATAACCGCTAATTGACGTTTCAGGAGTATGAATAATAATATTTCTCAGTGGTACGCGCAGCTCCTCGCTTGCTCTGATAGTCGAAACCGTCATAAATGCGTTGACCCGATGGGATCGGTCCACATCTCTTGTCTCAGAACGAATTGTTTATCAGCTGGCTAAATTATCGGCAATGGGTGATGATGTCTAGTCGGCATTAATAGGTTGGCATGCATCTTAAAGTGATTGCACAAACACGAGCGAACAATCAGACATTGAAGCTGACATGGTGCATGAGGAGACGAAGAGCCTGATTTCTGGCTCCAACGCGAACAATACGGAGCTTGCAACTCACATTATTGGGAGATTGAACGTGCGTCTGATTCGAACCATTTTCATTGCAGTTATTGTAATGGCAGCAGCGCTTATTGCATTGGAAGCAGTGAGAAATGAAGAACCACCGATAGTGTTTCGCAACAGCTCAATACCTGTAGCCAATTCTACAATCCATGCAAGTTACCTTGAACCCCTTGTCGAGAGCCACGACGATAACATCGGCCACAATATCGACACCTATAATGACACAAACAGCGACACCTTCGACGACACCAACTATGAAGGCAATAACGACACCAGTAACGACACCAACACTAACAGCAGCAACACCACGAGACAACCAACGAATTGGACGGCGATCCATCTCGCCGAGGCAGAAAAAACAAAGCAGGACCTACAAGTGCTGAAAGACAAGATGCAGTCTCGATTCATAACGCTTGATCCGAGTGAAGAGATTTTGAATTATCGACAACTTGAGGAACAGTTTCGACCACTTTTGCAAGCACGAGGCATCTTATTTATGGGAGATTCTACAACTCGTTTACTCTTTGGAAACTTGTGGTGCCTTATGGAAGGCGCATACCGGTCGGAAGCAGAATTCGTTGAGAATGTGTGCCAGGAACGACTGGACGAGATGAAAGGAAAATGCCAATTCGCTGGCACACCTTGCAGAATCCTAGCAAATTTTACCAATGGAACGACTCCCATTCACCTCGAGTTTGAAGTCCAATGGTTTGTTGGGGAAATGGAAGGACATGTTGTCGATGTCATTAGACGCAATCGCAATCGATTCATTTTCTATCTTATGCCATGCATTCATCAGCTATGGTTGCCTGGGAGTATGGAGAAATATGTTGACAAGTTGTACCCCACGTGTTACCCTTTTTTCCCAGATTTGTACACTTCCATCGAGAAAGCCAATCCTGCACATACATTTTTCTTCGGTACCACTACCGCCATTTGTGATTCGAAGCTGTGGGCAAAGAAAATGGTCGATATGTATCTGGAGGAAAAAGAGTTTGTTGATGGAACCCCCAGACCACTGGCAACAATGTACAGGAACAAACATACTGCGCCTCTGGCTGCGAACTACAGGGCCCATTCCTGTCCTTACACCATCGCGAAAAGACCACCAGTGCGACAACTTTCTCTTTGATGACGCTGGCGGTATGAACTGTGCGGCAGTGGGCGTTGAGGCGCTTGCGCAGCACAGTCTATTCAACAACAACTCTGCTGTCAAGGTGTTGGACATTCGTGGCGCTTCAGAGTTTGGATGTGAAGATACGAAGGATGGCGTTCATTACACTGGAGGATTAACGTTGCGACGCCAGTTGATGCTCTTATTACGAGGAATGCAGACCACCGCCTTAGCACCAATTCTTCACCGCAATTGGAACCGAGCCACACCCAATGCCAGTAGTTCAACGTGGTCGGTAGTTGCAAATGTTACCGAGCTCCAAGGCGACAAGAGCCACAACAGCTCGTGACGACAAGTGTGTTGGACGACGATCCCCCTCACAGAGAAATCACGCGTCAGGAGCAAGAGAGGGCAAATAGCACCCGCAGCATACCAGATTTCTGGATATTACGTCTGATGTCTGATGTGAGCGTTCAGAAACGAAATCATTTTTTCTACTTTAACTAGTCCCATCCCTTTTTCTAAGTATGAGACGAGACTCAAACCTAATTTGACCTAAACAATCCATCCCTCCTTACTTTGTTGTCTTGACGTCTTTGGACAAGAAATATGTGGAAGTGGGATCAATCGTTCGCAAGTCGATGCGATGGCCACTGCCTTGCGTGGAAGTCAGATTCCCACTTAGGACATATTGTGCCGTCTTGGATGGTTTCTTTCCCTTGCCATACGCTTCAGGCTTGTTCTGATAGAGCTCCGCAATGACTTCCTTAATGTTGTCCAACAATTTGTCCGGACCGAAGCTTCCCTTTCCAACGCCAATATGAATAATGCCGGCCTTGTCCGTACGAAATTGCGCTTGGCCTGCAAGTTGATCACCGAGTGATTTCAAAAGAGCATCACTCGATTTGACGAGTGTTCCAACCTTGACATTTGGCATCAACCCTCGTGGACCCAATGTGCGTGCCAATTTGCTGCTCAAGTAATTCAAAATGTCTTGTGACGCCACGGTCCGATCAAAGCTATCCACCGTGACCGTACCATCCACAATTCGATCCACCAATTCCTCTCCTCCAGCAAACGACGCACCAGCTTCCAATGCTGCTTTTGCGATAGTAGCGTCGGCAGTAAAGACGGCGACCTTGATGAGCTTCCCAGTTCCGTGAGGCAATTTCACAGATCCTCTCAAATTCTGACCTGGTTTACGAGGGTCAAGATTGAGATTTAATGCCAATTCGACGGTCTCGTCTTGGTTGCGATAGGGTCCATCATCCTATAGAAGTAGAAAAAGCCAAGACGGCAAAGTGATGGATTGATTTGTGTGAGTTCAATGGTCGTTTTGAAACAACGAGGTAGAGTGGACACAGTACCGAAGCACAAAGTGCATAACCGAACCGCATACATTTGCAATATGAATCGTATCATGCATTCTGTGCATTAGAATTATCTGTCGCATATCGTCAGGTGCCCACTCCACTCACCTTGATGCCTTTCTTCATTCGCTGCTCTGCACGTAGTACCCAATTTTCTTCTTGTTTCTTACGTCTCTCATCAATACCCTCCAAGACCTGATCCAACGCCGTGTGAACTGAAACCACAGTACGAGGCTTGGGATGTGCTCGCGATATGTAGGTCCTGACGGTAGTCAGAGCAACAGCAGAGCGACAACGACCAAG